>OMNM01013038.1:9498-23216 GCA_900302745.1 Parablennius parvicornis | reverse complement strand
TTTCCCCCTCCCCCCCCCCCCCCCCCCCTTTTTTTTTTACCAGGTCCATGTGTTATAAAATTGCAGTCTGTTTTCGATCGAATCCTATCTCTCTCTTCTTCTGGTGACCTCTGGGGATCTGTGGTACATTACTTCCTGAAAGCAGTGCGCATTGGAAATGATCATGAGCAACTGGTTCTCATCATCCAGTTAAAGACCACTGGTATCCAAAGTTCCAAACAGGCCCATTTGGCCCATATGTCGTGGCCCTGGTTGCCCCACAGCACAGCACAGATGTGTTCTGCCATAAAAGCCTGTGCTCCCTTACCTCCATGCAGGGAACTTGGCTCCAACTGCTATGTAATGCTTGTGTAAATAAACAAAGACAGCAGAGGGATATTTGAAGCTCAGGCATTACAGTCTAATGTTTCAGTGCTTCACATAAACATAGCCCTCTCACACCTCCAAAACAAAGGCCCTGCATATGCATTACATGTTTTGTCTCACAGGATTCATATCGGTTGCACTGAGGTAGTTTTGTATTTTCATATATTTATGTACGTGTTTAAATGTGAGTGAGTGCACTGTGTGAAAATGTGGCAGGTTGCCTTGTGAGGAGCTACAGTCGTCTGTGTCCCATTCCATGAATTCCTCTCAGAGCAAACAAGAGGGGGATTAAACCTGCACTTATCCCAACACAATGAGAAAGAACCGGCACACAACAAACACACTTCCTGTCGTTACCTGCCACATTGGCCACTCTGAGTGCCTCTTGGCTTTTTGTCCCTTTGGAGCGGTTGGGATTTCGTTGTTTGGCCCCTCCTGGCGCCGAGCGGATGCTTCGCAGGTGCACCTCAGTGGCTTTGAAAAAGGCCACCATGAAGGGCTGCTTGTTTTGAGGCCCACTGCGGCCAATCAGTCCTGCAACGCGAGGATTGATGCTCTCTCCTGTAGGGGGAGACAGAGAGGCCATTACAACAGGTGTCAAAGAAATTCAGATTTGAAAAAAACAGGACAACATGTGAAAGAGAAAGTTTGTAACTTTTGGAACCAAATTAATGTATTTCTACTATTGAGAGGTTAATTTTTTATTTTTCCATGTGTGGGGTCCTTTACTCATTGATTCCACTTTTGTGCTCTCTACAACTCTACGTCCAGCTTCACAAATGAGATTTTCTTCTGTGAATTCCTTTCCCTTTCTTTCATCCCTTCCCCACCTCTAAAATGCCAAGAACAAATGCAGCATTAAACATCAAAGCCTGTGTGTGCGTGTGTGCTTGCGTGCATGCGTCTTTCTGTTTCACTCACTTTCTGGGGTCAAAAACTAGATTGCACAGTGGGGGAAGCAACCATGTTGGAAAGAAAATGTTGATCCCCACTGTCATGCTTGTTTCTAGGAATTCAGAAATTGTTTTAAACTATAATCAGGTTATGGCAAATTTCAGTGGTGAAGGTTTTGCACTTTATTGTGATGTTTGAAAGGCTCAAAAATGCAACACGTCAGACTGTGGACCCCACAAGTAATGCAGTGCAAATGTGTGTGCGGATGGGTGTGTTTGTACGTGTGCCTGCTCTCCAGCAGTGTCTATCTTGTTCTCACACAAAAGAATGTGTGTATGATCACTGTTCGGTGGTAAATCAAAGCTTCTGGTCCCTGCTGGCGGCAGGACGTCCCATGCGCCTGTCTGTACACGCTCACCTGTAACATTTCATACGCGATCCAACATACAAACACGCTTTCGTGGATGCAGCCACCCCCCGTGCAACCCTCCCAGAGGCTGAAAGCAATACAGTGTGTTTCAGTTACAGTCTGTTTTGCTAACCTAACATGTAACGTCCTGCCGTCCTGCGGGAGATAATGTTCTCAAACACGCTATTCTGTTGCACACAGTTTGTTTTTAAATATTTCTACTGACAAACATTTGAGCCTTGTGATGACAAATACCCAATGAGATGTTATCGAGGGGATAGCATGGTGTGTTTTACGCTCGCTTGCTAATGATGCTGAGGGTATGCGGACGATGGTGGTGATGAATGACTGAAGATGAAGGATGAGGAGTGGAATTTATCTTTGTTTGATACGCATACAAATAAAGCAAAAATGTCTCTTTCATTGGCTTTTACAGCCATGACGTAAGTTTATGACTGTAATGAAGACCTTCATGTTGATCATAAAAGGTGGTGTACATATATACTTTCATTCTTCTCCATCTTTAGTTGTTTGTTCTTGCGTGAAAAATGCCACAGTGATAATGCCGCTGACAGAGATCAGAAAGTGTGTCAACACAATTGACTCTCACCATTGGTGCTCTCCAGGGCCAACTGTAAACCCAGGTTCCTGCCGGGGTTCAGGACCCAGTGGTTACTAGTGGCTGTTACATCAAACACCAACCAGCCTTCTTCTGCTGCCCAAATCACCCTCGAGTCCAACAGAAACAAGTCCGACTCTCTGGGGCAGATATGAAAACAAACAAATAATCAATGATTGGTCAAAACCATTTGACAGACTTTAAAATAGCCAACAAGTGCAACCACGGAGCAAACTAATGGAGTGGAGGAACGGAGAAGGAGGAGTGAAACAATGAGAGAGATGCAGCAAGACAGCGAGTGAATTAGGGAGGTGGGGAGGGCTCCAGATGGTGAGGCCCAGGGGAACACTTCATTTTCTTAATTGACAATAATGGCTTTATAAACGACCGGTCCTTTCATACACTACACACAGTCCATCATTGGATGGAATTTTGTGGGGGAGCCAGAAAGCCAAAGAAGAGAAAAAGAGATAGAGAAAGAAAAGGAGAGGGAAAAACACAGCTGCGAGAGAGACTGTGTGAAAAGAAATGAGAGAAATAGTGCATATCCAAGTCAGTCCTATTGTCAGACAGTGAACTCTAGATTTTCTACTCTTTCACCATTGAAGACCAAAATCTCTTGTTCTTCATGTGACTAGTCATGTATCTCGACCTATTTTGTGACTGGGCAGATAGAGTGTCAGAGAGCTCTAGTTCATTCATTTACCAAGGCCTGTCTGGCAAAGGAATAAATGACGGTGTTGTTCCCTCTGGACAACAGAAACCTTTAGGAAGAGTTGAGGGTAGCTGGACACAGGCTGTTCCAGGAGTCACATGCACCTCCTACGAAGTACAGCTGAACCACACGGCAAAGATGGGTCCATGTTTATTACTGACTTCCAAAAATGGAAGATTGTACATAAAGATAAACATGCTAGAACTTCAAACATCAAATAACTGTGAAAAAGACTTGAAAAAAAAAAAATCGCAGAATCAGAGCAGACATCCCCTTGGACATCCAAACTTTAGACTTTTCATATAAGAGGAGGTGGTTAAAAATGATAAATCTCTGACTATCATTGGACACTTTTCAGTCATAATGTTGCGTGCATCACACAGTTTGTACCGAGCAAAAAGAACAGGTGTTTCTTCTGATGACGATAATATTTAGATTAGTTCTGCTCGTACTTGACTCTAACTCATGAAGACCTCAAAGAATGATCACTGCAGCGCATGTGGTTTGCTCTTTGAAGCTGGATCTGACACAATTTAACCTTTTCACGTGTACTTCTAAAAATAAGAGTTATTTGTTACGGGTCTCTAAAACATTAATGTCATAATATAGATGTACAGCTTTGGATATATTTAAAGTATGCATTGATAAAAACAGGAGGTAGTTATAAATAACTTCAGTGATTCAGTTTCTATTCAGACAAATTTCAAGAAAAACAAAGCCAGTGACTAAGTTAGCGGGAGAAAAGCTGAAAGTATTTCCTGTCTGCGATGTGGAGTTTTGCATTTGGATGTCCGATGGAGATTGCAAAGGGGATCCGTAGTCATAAACAATCTGGGGCTTTGTGAGGAAAAAACAACAGTTTGGGAAACACTGAACGAGACAGCAGTTGCTATGATTTCTTATGAATATTTCTGTTTTCCTTTTGGGATCATTAATGTGTATGTGAGGGAAGCATTAAAGTCACCATCAGGGGGGCAAAGTCAGTAGACTTATAAAACCCCGGAAGCCAATCATTAAAGTAAGAGTGTTGACCAAAGCGGTGAACCGAGTGCAGAATATAATAATCCTAATCATAAATAACAGTAATACTTTTAGTTGAGTCTATCAACTAAAATTATTACTGTTATCTATGATTAAATAACAGTAATAATAAATAACAGTAATAACTTTAGTTGAGACTATGAAGTAGCACGTCTTGTTTTTAAAGCCATATAGCCAAGCTTACCTGTCAGAGTGCTCCTCCAACACCTGGTAGACGCTGATACGGAAGGTCTCATTATCATAACGTTCATGGATGAAATCTTTATATATCCGAAACTCGGCTGCGGTGACGGCCTCACCCTCTGGGATTCTTGACAGATCGAATCTGAACTCTCTATGATGCCGGCGCACTGGTAGGAATTCCTTATCGTGCTCCACTAGGGAAAGAAAAGAACATACAATTGAAATGAAAAATGGATCTGTAACAGACTATATGTATGCAGAGAATGTTTTCTTTTCACATGAGCTATTTAGCATCCCCCCTCCTTCACCGCCTGGGACCCAGCAGGTCTACGAGCGAAGAGAGTGAGAGAGGTTCCGTGACTATATGTAAAACTTGAAAACTTTTTTCTGAAGCATTATGTTGCAACATCCACTGAAACACAACATATTTGTAAATATGAACAATAAATGTCCTTTCCTCTTAAAAGTGTTACAAAATACTCTTGCCTTCCATTATTTCCACCCCAGCGGCGAGCTGAAATAGCTTGTCAGACTGTGTCACAGGCTCAGATTAAACACATCTATGGATATGCAATACACATGTTGGCGTGTGATCGAAACATCCACGAGGACTAGTACGAGAAGCCATGCATCTGGAGCACACGGAGTCATGATAGAGAGATGCAAGCTAACTCTGACAGCTTTATGAGCCCCTTTCTTCCTCTTCTCTTCCCTTCATAGCCCCAGAGAGCCATCTAGTCTGCCCTTCATCTGGTTCTCATGAGCTGGGGCTCCATGTTTGGTACACCCCACCCCATCCCCCTCTCCTCTTTACTCCCCATCTTAGCCTTTTAACCACCCCCACCACCACCACCACCAAATCGTCAAGATGTGCCCCCTCAACCTTGGTCCTCTTATGTCCCAGCAGGACATCCCAGAGGTCAGCGTGTTGTATCTCATCTTCTTCTGGGTCTTCCTCCACCTCACTCTTTATCAACTGTCAGACAGACCCCCCACAAGTTCATGTGTTCCTTCACACACCGAGCAACATGCATTAAAAGACAATGAAAGCAAAATACTGTTGGAAGTTGTGGAACTGAACCACATTTGTAGTATGTTTTTTGCTTTTGTTTAATATAAAATGCACTGTTGCTAAAGTTGATTTGTTTCTTACAGTTATCGTCCTAATTGAGTTTAGAAGGAACCGTTTCCACTGTGGTTTTTCCACAGTAGTAAAATTTTGGAATATATATAGCACTAACCCTCTAGGTACAATTATTCTTTGAGGTAAATGCGTCAACATAGACATTGCAACCCCACGTGGTCTCTTATATATTAAGCAATTTCTTAACATGAACCAAACCTCCAGTTTTGCAATTGTAACCCTCACCCTAATCTTTCTGTGACCTCAGTCTAAACATATATTTAACTCAAAATTGAAGGTTTTAGTTTTCGCGTATTTGTCCCCAAACTTCAGACAAGTCCCGAAATTGTGAGTAATTTAGGTACACACGGTGGAGGTAAAACACACACACCCACGTGCACAAAACATAAACTTGTATTCATGACCTTTTGTGGATATTGCAATAACTTGCCAAAATTCCAGGAAGTGCTTTATGACAGCACGTTTGTTTCTTCAATATCAGCTGTTAGTGATATACCTAAGTATGTAATGGTGCAAATGTTTTGCATATTTCACTGTACTGCTAGTGTGCTATGTCCCAGGAGGATGCATTCTTTTATTAAAGTTTTCTATTAAACACAGTTGGTGAGGGAAAATATATAAAAGCAGCACTGAGAAATTATTGGCCAGAGGAGGAGCAGAATAAAAAAAAAAATCATCAAATTAACCCTCTGGTGAGAATCAGCATTGTCTCTGTTGGCCATTAAAAATTGGATCCACAGGACATTTTCAGGACTCTGGAGCAGAAAACGGTCCATTGCTTTAGTATGTTGACGATAGAGGGTGTGCCATGACTGGCTTTCATACTGACACCAGTAACTCACATCACACTCAGACTCAAACTAAAGTATAAGTAACATTGATGCCAATGGTTTCTGAATGAAGTCTGAACTAAAATACAGTGTTTCAACTGTTTCTGTTGTCATTCCCCTTCTGATAATATCATTTCCACTTCTTGTAATATACTCCTCTAAGCAGTGCCCTTTTCCAACTATGCAAAAAAAAAGTGTTTGCAGTATCTTTTGCAAAGTTTCATTTCTGCTTCTTTTGCTCTACACACCAGTACCTCTGTGGATCTCTCCCTATTCTTGTGGCCTGGTGCAGGTGCACTCCCTCTGGGGAGAAAGCCAGACCTGCTCTCAAGCTTCCAGATGGGGGCTGCTGGAAAACTCCCACGCCAAGTATTTCCTTTGCATCTCGCATTTACATTGTTTAAAAGGTAAATTTCCTCAGAGCAGTCCGAGAGAGAAAAAGAGCTGGGCGAAGAGTGCAGCTGTTATTCAGTTTTTGTTTTTTTTTACTGTGTTGTTCTCTTATAGGCCTCTTTGAATGGAAGTAATTAGAACGGGGGGGATTTCAGACAAGATGGTGCATTTATGATTTCCTCTGAGAGGAAGTAAGTAGCCTTCTCTCCACCTGTGTCACAAACACACAGACACACACCATAAACATGCTGAACACACCCTCCGATGCCTTAGGTACCCTTCATTCTTCGTGGTAACAGGTTGGTCGCCGCATGTCAGACGGACACACACATCCACACACTACACTGCGCGCACACACTGATTGCCAAGTATTGCTTGTGAAGTGAACAGACTCGTGCGTCACAGCAGGGTAACACAATCATTATGGGTTTCTGTAATCCATAATTAGAGATGCAACAACATACACATGTAAAGAGACAAACGCACACGGGCAGACAAACATATATGCTTCCACAGTAAACTCCTTTTATCATTGGGTCAGACATCTGATTTGCTTTTCCTGCACATGCCGATGATGCACGGCTATCCCACATCATTTGACTTAAGCGGCCCACACACATGCACAGCAGCACACATCAGAGCTATCATGTTGACAGTTACTCCTTCATCCTCCAGTCTTAATTGTCCACCTGGCAACCAGAGGCTTACAGAGAGAACACTGGATAAACATCTTACATTACAAAGAGTACACTTCCTGCTAAAAGCTAGAATCTCAGTTGTGTCTCTAAAAAAATAGTAAACAAAAAAAAAAAAAAAAAATTGACTGATGTCAGAATTGTATCGTTGCTATCTGTGAACAAAGCACCAGAGGTTTGGACCGGCAACAGACATGGTCTGTGATGTCAAAGCCACATCAGGTTTGTGCACACATGTGCCTTTGTCACAATGAATGCAGCCATAATAGTTTTACTTTGAGTCAATACCGCATTCAGTTTGTGATCTACTTCATTTAAATTTAGATACCGGTAGTCACTGGATAAAAAAAGAAAAAGCCACAGAAACTCTGAGGTAATCAGACAGCTTAAAAGAATGAACAAACACACTCCTGGGTCCGTTGGTTTTGGTGTTTGTTGAAAGTAATAAAATGCTAATTAACACACATGTGATCTTTTAACTCCTCTGTCACTCTGCCAGTTTGGCCTCTTTCTTCTTTTCCCCCTTGCTTTTCCTCTGCCTCATTTTTTCTCTCTCCTGCTGGCCGGCGGACCTAAGACACTTCTACGACACCTCGGGCCTCGGAGCAGCAGCAGACAGAACTGACGGCTCACATTAGCCCAAGTGTCTGTTCGCCACCCTCACACCCCTCAGAACTGCCCTGCACGCTTCCGCTACTCGGCAGGGGGACGAACTCACCCCTGGCACTACTCTCACTTCTCTCAACCAACAGCTTAAGCTTCGCCCCTACTCCCTCCCCTCCCATTGTAATTTCCCTCGAGTTCACCACCACTGTCTGCACCTCCTTCCACATCCCTACGGAGCTCATTAACTGTAATAACACACCTGGTGCCCAAATCCAGAAGCCTGGGGTCAATCTAACCGGAGTGGGATTATTTCCCGACCCAGTTTGTACGTTCACGAGGAAAGCATAATACTGCCCTGAATCAAGCAAATGCGACTGACGCTACTGTGACTCTTTCCTTATTAAAGAGTTGCTCTCACATTAACAATGTTTTAAAAACAATACGTGGAACAAGTAAGTCACTGTTTCCACAAACTGAGGGAGGAGACGGGTAAATTGCTCAAGATGTTTATCCTATAAAGACTAAAGACAGTTTGATCTCTGGGGTACAGAGTGACTACCCACAGTAGGGCGATTACCACGTTAGGAAATATCCTGCCCACTGGCAACTACTGATGACATCATGGCTGTGTGATGTATTTATACTGCTGTTGGGCCTGACTGCGCCGGATGCCTGGGAAAAGTTCAGCGGCGTTTCATGCTATAACTTACTCACACTTAACGATCATTAACTCACCGCCCGTGTGTGTGTGTGTGTGTGTGTGTGTGTGTGTGTGTGTGTGTGTGTGTGTGTGTGCGCACTCCCCCTCAGTCCACTCACACAAATGGCTTGAGCCCGTGCGCAAGCAGAAATGGCAACCACAGGAAGAAGAGTCTTTACATCTAAGACTTGTGGTCAGACCAAACTTTTCCGAGTTTTCCGACTTGAAGGCCATCAAGAGGTTTGAGATTAAACTCACAGCAGCATCGCTGACCTCTCACTCTCCCTCTCACTGCAGCCATTAAAAATACTTGCCCTCAACAACCATAAAAACTGTAGTGCTGGGTTCCACCTCATGCTTCGCTGAGCATCATGGACCAGAGATTTACACTGGATATGTAACAGCCTGGCACAGTAATGTATCTGACTTTAAAGTCTCATTCTGGCTTCTCTTTCTCAGTCATTTTAGCAAGTATAAATCTTCAATTCCAGGAAGGCTGAAAAATGTGTCAAATGTAAATATAAACAGGATGCAATGAACTAAAATACACATGATAAAACTAATGCCAGCGATGACATTTTAAAATGTTAGGACAGGGACAAAAAATGTCTTTGGGGGGAAGTAAGTGATGTAATTCTAAACAGCTGGAGGAGCATTTTTCAAACAATTAGAGTAATCGGTAACAGGTCAAAACTGTGATTTAGTATTTTAAACAAACAAACAAAAAAAACCTTCTAGAGAGGCATAGTTGCTTAAGAGTCGACTTTTAGGAGACTCCGGAAAGGAGAGGTTGACTAAGCTGTAAAAAACACTTAAGATTTTTTGACCCATTTCATAAAATTGTAAAATTGAAGTCCATTATCTGCAATATACAATGAATGATTCAAAATAGTCTGAAAAAAATCTCTGCACACAAAGGCTAAGGTCACAGGTCAAAACTAGATGCTAGTGACTTTTGTGTCCTAAAGGTCCATATATACTTGACACTAAATATACAGATGGATGTGGACAGGGCCTTCTCTCCTTTTACTGCCTTCATTAGTTGTGTAATTTGGGACATTTTCAGGAAGCTTACGGATGTGTAGCATATGTAGTAATACCACTGATGACTACCAGATAGGTACTACCAGGGGCACAAATACTTAATCTACCAGTTTTGAACCTGTTTCACTGTGGTTTGGATTAGACAGTGACACACGGATAAGGAAACATATTTGGTCCTCTCGGCTGGAATCGTTTTGTTCTCGAAATGTCTGTATAGGCTCAGGTACACTCTCAGGAATCAAAAAACCCTTCATTGCCATTTCTTTTCCATAGAATTAGTCATAAGGATTTGTCTGTCCGTAAAGATAGCATGCAAAGAAAACGCCAAGTGTGAACAAAGTCTAAGAACAGCTTCTTCTACTGGACAATGCTTATTAAAAAAGACCTAAAGCAAAATGGAAAATTTTTCTTTGGTGAGGTAATTTGAATTTTTTTTTTTAAATCCTATTAGAAGCCACAAACTCTGTAAACTAGAAATGGTTCATTCTTCTTGTTATTGATGCACAATTCAAAAGCCTGCAGCCTTGACGGGTTGCATTAGTGCAACAACTTATGCATGCATCCATGTTAATTTAAGAGGACACCAACTCAATGCATGACCACCCAATACATCTGTCGCAACATGAATTCACAGAAGGAGCAGCACCAACCTGCCTCCATTTATAGATCTTTCAACAATAAGAAACAGTTTATGGAATGAAATCTGAGACTGCTGTGCAGCTACAATACTACATCACACAAAACAGGAACACCGCTTCTCTTCCAGAACGTCCAGGAATTTGTCTCTTTAAATTCCAGATGTTTACAAGCTGTTGTTGAAAAGTTCGAGATGAGATGTGTTGCTGTCATCAAATTCAAGAAATGGTAAAAGTGTTTTAGTTTTGCATCTGTTATCTATGTTCTATTTTGAATGAAATAAAATGAAACATAAAACCTCTACTTCCATTTTTAATTAGATATCAACACACCATCCCAACTTTTTCAGGAATATGTTTGGAATATTTTTAAAAGAAGTATATATATTTTGACAGATGATCATATCAGAAATATATAACATTCACTGACAGTAATAGTGACTAGCTAGTATTTACATTTTCACAAATCATTGCAATGTGTAGTTGTTAATCTGGCGTTAATGGTTTCCTGGAGTTCATGTGACATGATCAACGCCATTCTACAATCTGATGCAGCCCAGTAATTGAGCTTTCTGGGATCTGTGCTTTCTGTGGTGTGGTACTTTTTAATGAACTGTCACCACCTGCTGTAGTTCATTTCTGTTCTCCACTGTGCAGCTGGAGAACCACACAGTGCAGCAGTAGGTCACTAGGCTATCCAGCACGGCCTGAAAATGATCAGAGTGGCAGTGATGTTCTCCTAAAATTCAAAAAGTGAGAAAAACATTACATTCATTTAAAGCTGTGTCCTGCATTTGAAAAGGACTCGATCTGTTTGGGACTCTCAGATCAAAGTGAGCCGTCCTGAATCATAAAACCTATGCACAAACTTGTTCTCACAGAGGTCTGCTAAGATTGATTGTATAGTAGTGAAAGGCAACGGTAACAACAAAGGAAAACCACATCCTAGCTCGTTGGCGTCCATTGTTTTGTGGCGCGATCTAATGTATTGAGGAACAGGGATGAAAGGGTGCGGAGTGATGTGTGCCAAGCAGCGAGGGATCTCTCTGCACTAATGTCACTGTAACCATCTGCACTTCCTCTTAACTGCAGGATAAAACAACTCGCAGACTACAAACCGCAGCCATTCAGCTTTCCCCCACTCACTGTTCCCCTCATCCCCTTGTTTTTATGTTCTTTAATTTTGTGGCCACAGGAGCCACACCCTCCTCATTCAGCCAAGCCACCTCTTATTATAGACCTCAGGAACATTCCCATACAATACGCACTTTTGGCACAAGGAGCGACTTTAGCGATTTCTTATTCCGCATCTTATGCACAAACGATGGGCAGGCTGGCATCCTGATTTTAACAGCTGGTTGTTTATTTTGTTTAATCACAGTCCATTCCTTTTTAAAATAAACAAACTAGCTGTGGAGGAAACACAAGGGAAACACAGCTGCACACATGCCCAAATAAACACAAACCTGCTGCAGCCAGTTCATATTCTATGCTGCACAGACGCAATATTTCATCACTTATCATAAAACCACTCGCATACAGTTGTTGCTCGGCTTTTACAAGCTTTGATTTGGCTGTTGGGAGCCTGGTGAGGAATCTGGTCAATGTTATGGGCTTCCGCTAACGCAATCTTCCGCTTGGCAAGCTCGTACACTTCACACAGTGCAGCTGGTGACTGGGCAGGGTAGGTGGCTTGAAAATAGTATTTTACTACGCAGAAACGCACACAGAACGGCTCTAAACATGAGAGCTCTCAAGCACATGATGTTCCCACAAGAAATAAGAAGTCAAGAATGAAATGCACTTGCTTTTAAGAAATGCATGGCATCTATTTGTAGTCTAAACACATGCGCTTGAATAATCATTTTTTGATCCCACTCACTTTTCTTTCTTCTTGTAACTTTTAGCCCTTCCTCTTATTTCTTTACTCCTCTCTGAACAGTCAGTGCCCCAGTACCAAGCAAAGAGTGGTGTATTTGTTGTTGTTGCGCTATTGGTCCCGGGATCTCTGACTGTGTTCTGGCCCACATCGGCAGTCTCAGCTTCACTGCTTGGTACCCATCTTCATGAAAGTGCAGGGGAGTCTCACATGCTCCCGGTCACTGATAAGGCCAGGCCAAAGTTATCCAGATCACAGAAAAGTAGCAAGATGGGTGGAAATAAAGTTAGCAAAGTGAGTAACTGCAAGATCAAAGCCACAGGAGGAAAAAAAAAATGCAGAACAAGAGAGAGACGTTATTAGAAAAACTAAATTGAGCTCAACATTCCTGGCAATGAAGGAGGTCCGTCCATCACTAAAGCGGAGAACGCCTGCTGCTTAGTACATCTGGGCTTTTTGACCACTCGCCACATTGTCAAGTCCCACCCGCGGAGTGTTTCATCATCTCTCCCAGCAAGTGCCTCAGCTTGGCCAAGTGCGCGGAGGCTCTGCTATGTACATCCAGATGTCATTCTGGACTTCTGGGTTCAACAGGTGAAAGTGAGACATAATAAATGTGAAAATAAAAACATAATTTTTCAAGATCAAACCAGCTGTGTATGTGTAGAGTTGCTCCAAACCTGGGAGAGGAGAGATTCTTTGTCTGTAATATGGGGTGATTATTTACTCAATCGGCCTTGATGCTATCAATCAAACCAAGGAGTGCATTAAGAGAAATTACCTGGCAAGAAGGCAGGGCTATCTGTACCAACTGTTACATTCCACTGCTTCTGCTCACTCCCTGTCCAGCACAAAGCAATAAAACATGCACTCAATAACACTAATTAGCTCCAGAGACATTCCTTTTGAGCTAACAAAAATGTGAGCATACATTTCATTTGACTCTTGTGCATAAGCATATTACATGCAAGTGTATCTAGACCCCTGGTAGTGCACACAGAAGCCAGTGCATAAATGCACAGAAGGTAGAAAGACGTGTTAACAGCGTCAAAGACAAGCTGCATGCACAGACCAAAGAGTCGCCTTCAACACATACTTTGTAGTTCAAAATTTTGTTCAGTCTTTATATTATAAGCCTTGCCAAACACAGTGGAGGAAGCAGCTTCCGGTGTGAGATGTGAAGACAAAGTCATCAATTTATCACTAAACAAAAACTACAAATATGTAAGCAAGCGTGCGTTTAAAAATGAGAGACATTAAGAGAGAAATTCATTTGAGAGGCAGGAATACTATTTGGTAGTGTGTGTGTGTGTGTGCGTGCATGTGCATATATGTATGCATGTCAGTCAATGCATGTGGGTATGTGTGAGAGAGAAGTGGGGAGTGGAAAAACATACAAAAGAACTTGAGAAAGTGTTGAAATGTTTCATGTCTGCAAGCGCAGGAGGTTTAAACCTCTGGAGATGAAGGCTGTAGTAGGAGGTTGAACACTAAACACCACACAACCCTACTGGGGCCATATGATAACTAACTAATTAAAATGGCGAGGTCAGTGCTGATAATCA
>OMNM01013035.1:4953-19015 GCA_900302745.1 Parablennius parvicornis | reverse complement strand
AAATATAAATGCAGAAAAAGGAATTTTCAGAAGAGGATTGATAAACAATGGTTTCTTCTTCTTTGCTGATTGTCAAAAACAGCTCAGATTTGTCATTTCAGCTTTTGTTGTCACAATACCGGAGTGGCAAACGCAATTTCAAAGTCATTTAAATCAACACAGTTACCAGAGATGTATAAAATGGGATGTTTGACACTGTGTTATTAGAAACGCTTGTTTTATAAACTTCCCTTGAACTCAGTTCGGTGTTTCTGTCATCTGACAAAGGAATCCTGACACAGCTTGAAAAAACAAGACTGTCTCTTTGTGGACTTTATCTTTTTCAAATTATAGGCTTCATCCCTGGACGACTGGACATCTCTCGGCTGCAGATGGTGAGACTTGCAAAAATCAGATTACGAGAAAAGGGAGAAAACACAAGTAATTGGAAATTGCTGAAGAATCAATTGTCTCAAGTACAGGTGAAGTGGATGAGCCGCCTGGCTGCATTCCTTTATTCTGAGCCTCCCATCCTGTGATTATGTTCCACATTTGAGCCGGCGGCTGTCATTTTCTGCCCTTGAGCCCTTTCCCTTGATGATCCCCCCATTAAGTTAGCACTTAGATTTATTGACCCGCTGATCTTCCTGAAAACGAAACAATTCTCCGTCCCGGCAGCTCTCCACATGGCGCCCCTCGTCCTCCAGGGACTTTTTAAGATGTAAGATTTACTGTTCCTGCGTGCTGACTCACCAAACCTTGTCCCTGTCCCCGTTCTTAATCTGGTCTATTAAAGTCTGATTGCTCCCCGACCAGGGAGACACCGCTGTCATATTTGGTCTGAATTGATGAAAAAGTCTGAGATGTGGGCAGTGTTTCGAAGGCTCCAGTAACAGGGAGTAAACAGACGGCAGGTTTACAGCTAACATAGATAAATATACAGACACATGATCAGTGTAGTCATTGATATCGTCTTAATTGAGCTACAGTATGCCAATAATTCATTTTTTTTGTGATGTCTTCAAACCCTTGTTCTCAGGTTTTAGAGGCATTATCTTCTGGGTTTGAACCGTTTGTGTGAAAACACGACATTTCACGTCATAGCAGCTTCATTGGTGAAAAAACAAGTTCACGTTTCCTGAGAGGACTCAAGTGAAAGTGCATCGTTTCTACATTTTCATTTCACGTTATTCACATAAACCCAAAGATAAGGGGGTCAAATCCTCCAGTGTTCCAACTCCTCCTCATGGTCTCCTTGTTATTAAAGTTTATTTCTTCTCCTTGATTCTCCTCCAGTAGAATGTTGATCAGAGGAGCTGCATTCACAATCTGCTGTGTCTGTGTGAGCTGGACTGGCTCCGCCCACAATCTGCTGTGTCTGTGTGAGCTGGACTGGCTCCGCCCACAATCTGCTGTGTCTGTGTGAGCTGGACTGGCTCCGCCCACACACACCCATATAGGGAAGAGGAGGAAGTACTTCCTCTGGTGGAGCCATGTGCCAGAGCAGAGCTGCCTGATTGTGGGTGGAGTCAAAGGGGAGAAGCCTACCTTGATGGGGATTGGCTGAACCCCCGATGACACTATATAGGGTTTGAATTCTGATTGGCCCGTTGGAGCAACACACTTTTTTAAAAACTGGAACAAGCCAGAGAGAGAGAGGACAGACTTTCTTCTGGGGCGTCGTTCCAGGAATGGAGACGATTATTACTTTAGGAAAACCAGCAGAAAATGAATTCCGCAGAATATGACCCTTTTAAATGAGCTTTTGGTGACAGTCAATGTTCAAGACCCTGGTGATTTAAGATTTCTTGAATCTGAATCTGAATTAAATAAAGTTGGTCATCCTGAATCTGGAGGAAGAAATCCAGACTCAACAGGCCAGGAAAGATTTTTCGGACCTTCGATTCTCCATTTTTTGTCATTTGTAACTTAATTTTCCCCGTTTTAGATGACAGAAGAGAAAATACTGTGGTGTTTTGTCTCAAAGTTCAGTTTTTTGTTCTCAGAGATGAGCTTCTGAAGGTGTTTGACTTCTGGGTGTTTTTCTGTCATCTCCACACATCTTCACCCATAAAACTGTGGATGTCTTTTTTCCCTGCTACAACAATCTCTGGAAACCCGACAGATCGTTGTGAGAGGAAAATCCTGACATATGAACAGTTTGTGAGACACTAAGCCTCACTTCCAATTAAATGACGGCTTCCCATCACCATTTGTTATTGCATTCTGTCAATATCTTTCTGTGTGAGCAGCCTCTTAAACATTTAAATCATTTTTACTGTGGAGACTGTCAGCCGGACAAAAGGAGGATTGTGACTGTGCCACTGAATTCTGAATCATTCTGATGGGAATATTTTTTTTCCCTCAGATTTACTCCACCCACTGCTGAGCTTGTTGTGCTAAGCTCCACCAAACAAAACACTTCTGGACATCAAAAGCTCCACATGGAACCTTTATGTTGGAGATTCTCTTCCTCCGGGAGGCAGTCCGGATTGGGACGCCACTGCAGCGTTCGCTCACATTCACCTTCACTTCATCTTTGAAGTACGATCGTCTTGTCTGTCCGTCTCACTTTCTCATTGATTTTTTTTTTAACGCACGGGCCTATACTTCAACCATCCACTGCCTTTGTGAGACCGCCGGGGCCTCGGCAGTGCAGGGGTGTCCCCTCCTCAGCCCGTCCACTTTATACCCATCAGCTATCATGAACACAGCTCCCGTTCAGAGCGCCGCAGTCATGTCGGCGACAGTCACTCCCCATAACATCACTGTCACCGTCCTACCTGAATACCTCTATATTGTATATGTCTGTACTGTATATGTTTATCAACGCTCTTCGTGTGCACATTTCTGTCACCCGGCCGTCCTCTTCTCTTTCTGTTATGTTTTGCAGAATGTCTGAATGATTGTGGACAGGAGCGTCTAACCAGGGACATTAAATGTAGACTCAGTTCCAGAGGCTTTCGATCCGGCTGTGATCGACCCAGACTGGAATCATTCCTTAGAAATCTTTTGATGGAAATCTAAAAAAATAATTGTAGTAATAGTCCCTTCACCAGGTCTATTTTGTGTCCATATGTCAGCGCTTCTTTTTCTTTCATGAGTTTACTTTCAATCAGCTGTCACCTGCTTGCAGGTGGATCCAACTATGAATCTTCTAACCTCTGACTCTCCACCTCCATCCACCCATCCACACAACAAGGGATGTTATTATTCAATAGTCCTATCGAATGCCTGTCTTGAAAAAAACTAAATTACTTCTGATTGGTTTTCATCCACATGTTTACTTTTGTCTTGTTTTCATCGCTTGATATTGAAGTGTCAGTTTTTATGCTCATGCGTTTCTTTCTGTACGGTCTACGTCTCATTTTAGTCAGGTCCAAAAACATTGTCACGACAAGTCTGACAAAAACAAAATGTTCGTCAGTGAAATGACGAACTGTTCCGGACATTGTATGAATCAACGGATTAACCTGCTTTAGCTTCAGGTGAGCGATGGTGAAAATAAATGAAGACGGACTAAAGAATGTGAGGAGGCAAGAAATCCTGAGATATTGTCAAATATAAGAGTTGAAAAGTGCTCTAACGATGACACACACCTATTGAAATGGTTTAAATTCCAGGTGACAGCCGCCTTGGGTTCAATGGAAGATGGTGGACTGACATTGGGACGGGAAGATGACCTACTCCACCAACTGAGCCACGACCGTGTCACTACTATTAGTTTTATCCACCAAATGAAACGAGGCTCTGTCGTGCTGCGTGCCTCTTCCAAAGAACTAACCTCCCAGAACGAACACGTTCTTCTTCCGCGTTCTGGCTTCAGCATGAGGCTCACAGGACGGTTTGTGTGGTTTTGTCTTGACTTACGGCTGCTGCCAGACTGGTTAAGGTCCTCGTGAAATCAATACCCGTTTAATTGCGGGACGGACACTTTACAATAGGAAGAGAATTTATCTCCCTGATGTGATGCTCATCTTCCTGCAGAAAACGTTTGTCGAAGAGCCACGGCTAACGGCAGATCACGATCTGATGTCTTACGTAAGTGTTTTTCATCAATCACTCTGCATTTTTATGCCTTTCGGACGGCTTGCATCTTGTTTAATAGCTTCAGGAACTCCTTTGTCTCAAGATCTTTACTGCTTTGGATCATGGAGGTCAATGGCTGAAGATTTCTTCAAACTCTTGATCTCGACAGCTCAACGCTCACCTGCACTTCACAACACAGGCGACGCAGTTTGGCGCTTCCTTCTGAGACTCATCATTAATTAAAGCACTGTCAGTGCAGCTCAGGATGACATTGTTTGAATTGCACATTTAACATCGGTGCTTTGGTGCCAGAGAGAGAGAGAATCAAAGGGGAAAACTGCCTGTCTGGAGCCGTCACTTTTGGATGGAGTTTATCGGTCTTGCAGAGGCTCATCCATCACAAAAAGAGGCAGACATTCTCATTCCTGCTCTGACAGTCTCCTCAGCAGACCTGACTGCACTGCAGCTGCAAGACATGCTGAGTTTTCTCCCTCCTCCTGGCTGAAAACTCTCTTCCTCCGACCAGCGCCGCTCTGCACAGCCTCTCTCTGACTTTCTATATATGAAACAGCTGGATGCAACAAGCCGCAGGGGTTTCTCGGAGTTTTTGAGGTCATTCTGGAAAATGAAACAATCTCGAGTTGACAAGGCAGGGGACAGACCGTACAATGGAAATTCAGTATTTGTTGTCATACTGCGGAGGAATATTTGCAGGAGACGGTTTATTAAAGCCCCTCAACTGAACTTTTTATTGCTTTTTCTTCTGCACGATCATATTATATATGTAGGTTTAACGAGACGCATATATTTGTTGCCGATTTCATCATCATATCTCCCTGACTGTGCAGTAACCATACGGAACTTCATTGTCTCTCTGCAGACTTTGATGGAGAAATTCACGGCAGGTAGCCAACTACTTTTAATGTGCTTCCATAAAGACATGTCTATAATTGTTCTATCGTATTAGTGGTAACGGCTGCATGGCAGCAACTGAATTACTGGATTACTAGCTGGATTACTTCACTGAGTGCAGAGTAAAGCCATTATTTCCAGTGAAGAGGGACTGTCGTCTCTCTCGGGTATATGGGAGTGTGCCATTAGATGATTTACAAAGTCCCTGAAGGTTTTGTGAACAGATTTTTGTCTAAACTGAACTCCAATCTAAGATGTGCTGACCTCTGCGGTACAGAGCGGGGATTTTTCCAGGCAGGTGTTTTCGCCATATGGTCCGAGCTGCTGTTTCTAGTTACAGCCTCCCACATACTCCTCGCCGCAACGAGCTTCCACCCGATCCAAGAAACTTCTTCAACTTTCCAATGTGGCAAAACAAATGTGGCACAGTGAACTTCTTCCAGCGGTCAGATTGTCATTAAGTGCAGCACCGTTATCTCCATATTCTAAATGATTGGCTGGAATAACTGCAAACATATTTGCCAATCAGTGTCGCCGCCACTGTCTCGCTGTTCCGAGCACAATACCGGCTTAACTCCGCTGCCGCTCCGATCCCACTCGGACTAAAACAATCTGAAGGAGAGCAGGCAATATCAGAGGGGATTAGAATATCAGAATCAGATTTACACTCAGGTTATTTGTCATTTCCATGCTACACACTCGTATATACTGGAGAGAGATAATGATTCTCTACAAGTCGGTGAGCTTTGTTCAAAAACAGCAATTCAGGTTTTAAAAAGAAAAAAAAAGGAACCAAAATTATTCAAACAACAACAAAGTGTGTGGAACAGCAAAACATGTCGGTTCTTACAATCTATTTGATCTGAAGGTGTTTCCACCTGGTCTTCTAATGCGGTTCAGTCAGGGTTGGTGCTTGGCTGGGATCCACTCACGGTCCTCCGGGTCACCGGCCTCGGTCCTCTCCGGGTGCAGGACGCCGGGGTTGGCTGAGATTTGTTCGTTTCTCTCCGTAGGTTCTGACTTTACTGCTCCAGTAGCGCCTGTTGTTCTCCCGCCGAGCCTTTGAGCTAGCGGCGTTCTGTTGGCTGAGTCAGCAGCTTTTTGTCCACTCGCTACCGGCTGGCTGCTGGAGCTTCATTCCTCTGATCAGCACAACCTCCGGCTGCTGGTTAGTCTCTCTGCACGCCGCCCAAAGAATCCCCCCAATGCATTCTTCACATGGTGACACAGGCGCCGTTTACACGCCATTTACACAGAAAGGCTAAACAGTTGTCACTTTTGGTTTGTTTTTGTGATGAAATCATATGTGCATATTGTTGGATTGTTATAAAAGCCTGTTAACTTGCAGTCTGAAAATATTGAGAGAAAACCGATAAGAACTAACGTGATTATTAAGTGAGGTTGTTTTGTGAGTTACAAACCAAACCAAACCGTTACCTGACAGCTGTGCTCTTTGACCTTTAACCTCAGAGAACATGAGAAGTGTGTCTCATCTGCTGCTTCAAGGCGTCATGAGGCTGAAATGCATCGATTCTGAACTGAAGACGATGTGACCAGAATCCGACATTTTGTTTTCAATTGAGCTGTTCTGATTGGTCGCTTTATTTCAAAAGATCCACCTCAAAAATATCGATCTTCATGTTACTTCTATAAATGATTTGACTCTACAACGGAACTATTAACTATGTTTTCACTGAAGAATGTTTTGATTGATCGATTGATTGATTGATTGATTGATTGATTGATTGATTGATCGATTGATTGATCGATTGATTGATTGATTGATTGACGAGGCCTTCTCGAAACGCAGTCAGTTTTCCCTCCAGTGAAGAGACCCGAACATCAGACAGCACATTTGAGTCGGCAGACAAAGTTAAGGGAAGCTGCCAGTGGCTTCCCAGCCTAAACCTTTGAAAAATGAGGGCAAGTCAAAGTTAATAATTATATTAAAAGCCTGCCCCGGTGATGCATTCTCTTTTGACACATCCATTTGTCATTTTGCGTAGTGAAATGTTTCCCTCTGATAAATATTTTCAGGGATCACACTGGAGCGCTGTGTGACATTATTGTGAGGGACTCATTGATATTTTCCCCACAAGGCAAGAGTCGGCATTTAAGAGCACTATACTAAATAAAAGCATATTGATTCGCCTAAATGAAAGCTTGGCCGAGCCTTAGGGATGTCGTGAGTCAGGGATATGTGTCGTGTACATTACTTGAAGATGCTCCACTGGCTGCTGGGAGACAAAAAAAAAAAAAAAAAAAAGTGTAATTCCACTGCAGACTGTGTCTAAAAAGAGGATGTACTGTACTGTACGTGCTGGGATGACGGCGGTCCAGCTCGCCAGCTGAGCCCCGCAAACTTTTGTTTTACGACTCGCAGGCAGAGACGAGCAGGAAGTCTGTCGCATGGCAGAAAACTCAACGGATTCTCGACCTCCATTTTACTTACAAAATTGCTGACTTTGACCCACACCGAGTGCAGTGTGGGTTTTATAGGTCTGTGTGGGATCGAGCTTGTAAACAGAAGATGAGACGATAAATTCCGACTCTGTGAAACCGTCAAGTGATTCAGTTGCGGCTGTTGTGATGCTCCTGGATACACAAAACCTGAAATACGACTCGGCAGAGAGGACACTGGTCATGCCTCGCGTTAAAAGAATAAAAAAAAAAAAAAAAAACTTTCTCTCTTTAAACTCGCTCGTGGCTGGTGTCAACAGCGGCCTTGAAAACCCGCAGAGGTCATTCCATCCCGGCTGTCACATCTCCGGTCTGAGCCGTCCTGCTTCCTGTTTTACTACAGCGGCCACTTGACAGACAGCAGCGTTTGATACATGGAGAGCCCCGCAGACGGATGCATAATTGATGTTGAGCTGGTGGTGAGATAGTAGCTTTACAGAATAATGGAGTGCAACATCTGCCTCGTCCTGCTCCATGCTTCGTTTTGTCCCACTTGATGAAGGATGCACATGTTCAGCGCTGTCAGATGGGACGCGTTTGATTTAATACAAGTTCAACAAGTAAAAAAAAAAAAAAAAAAGGAGGTTTGTGTAATTTGTTGTAACATTTGTTTTTTTCTAAACACTTGTTGACTCAATGTGTCACGACTGCCGGTTTTACCTCCGCTGCCAGGATTCCGTTCTCTGCTCAGGTTTCCCACTTGCTTTATATTACGTGGACAGGGAAGAAGAGAATATGGTGCTTTCCCATCGTCTGGGTTCATCAGGGGTGTTGACAAATAGCACCGTCGTCAGTGGCTCATCAACCTCATCCGGTTGCTTGTTCCCCTACCGGAGGGTCAATATCTCTACTTCCTCCTCCAACAGCTCCTACTAAAAGATGTCCCGAAGGCCCCGGTCGTCGCGGCCCTCATTCCCATACTGGTGGCATCCTCGATAGGATGCAAAAGAAAAGCCTGTGAACACACTGATCCTGTTATCCACAGCAGGTGTTATGACACATGCATAATGAATGAGAAGAGTCACCGTGGCGCCTCTGATAATTCATAAGATCAGAATGAAGCACAGTTGGCCATTTGCATGCGGGCCATGAAGCGTTAGCAGCATCTCGGTGCTTTGTGTTACCGTGGCGATGCAGAGGTGTTATGGCTGCTCTCACACCTCCCCGACAGCCATCCTCCACACATACGCTGTGGCATGTTACAGCATGTGTTTCTTTTTTTATTTCTGTCACGGCCGGGCTCGCTCGCTCGCTCTCTCTCTCTCTGTCTCTCCAGCTCGCTCTCACACTCCTCCAGTTTTTATTCTCTTCTATTTTTCTGAACCAGATATATCTTCTTGGCAGAGCCATTAAAAGATACTGTGCTCTTTTGAAGACTTTTATGAAGATATGACACATTATCATAGATAAGAACCTTTTGTTACCGTTTGAATGCAACGACTCTTGTAGTTACTTTTTGTAGCCGCTTGGCCGAAGTTCAAAACTCAGTCAGTCAGTCAGTCAGTCAGTCAGAAGGTCAGTCAGTCAGTCAGAAGTCAGTCAGTCAATCAGTCAGTCACCAGTCAATTAGTCAGTTAGTCAATCAATCAGTCAGTCACCAGTCAGTCAGTCAGTCAGTCAGTCAATCAGTCACCAGTCAGTCAGTCAGTCAGTCTGTCAGTCAGTCAGTTGTCAGTCATATAGTTAAGTCATGTAGTTTGCTATAAGATAGTGATTATATATTTGGTATGTTGGCTAGTGTGTGTTCGTGTGTTCCAGTGAAGCACTTTGTCCTATGAAGACAATATCTATCAAATTCAACACAACGCTGATCAGACACTGGAGCAATCTCATAATCTTCTTTAAAAAAAACAAAAAGCTTTGCTTGTGTGACATAGAGTGAGAGGGCAGCGGTGGCCTGGAGACAAACAGGGTGGGAATCGAACATGCTCAGGCCGACACGTCACCACTGAGCACTGACCTTTGACCTTCAACCAGCTTCCCAGACCGGTGCAATGTCCTGGAAAGAGGATGGGTCAATGCAGAAAATAAATGTTTTCCCAAGGTGATTAAAAAAGTGTAATTAGTTATCTAGTTAAAGAAACCCCAGGGATTTTATTATATATGAATAATGTTAAATATTGAAGTGAGTTTACAGGTTTTCAGTTTGAAAACTATCACCTCACGTTGCATTAAAACAAGACGATACAAATCATTGCATATCCTCAGGAAACAGAAAAACAATTTCCAGACAAACAATAATGAGTGAAAAGAAGAGAAAATAAAACATGGTAACGAGATGCAGAGATGCTGTCGTCTCTGAGCTCAGCTCATTTAAGGTGAACTGAGGTGAAGCAGCAATGTGACCACGAAGCATGAACCCGGCTTGGTGTGTTATCAACGCTGTAACAACAACCTCCGGTTTGTTATCAGCATAGTGCAAACACATTGTGTATCTGACGGTGAGAGGCCGCATTACTGCGCAGACGCACGTGAGAAGGCTCCATTCATCCTTGAGGGACACGTGAGGGGTTTTACCCCCAATTCTCAAATGAGCCTTTATCACAAAAGTGTCATAAAAATGTGATTTCTCCCCGTTCCCCCTGACGTAAAGGCCTGCGTAGCTTCCCCTTGTGTTGTGTGCCCCAACGTCCCCAATTTATAGTTCAATTCATTCCACGTGGAAAGGACCAACATATAAGGTCAGTATTCTGCAGTTTGCTTGGTATTACACGTCTTATTGAGGAAAAAACGAACTCTCGTCGGATGAAAAGGCGGCCCGGTAGTCAGAGGGCAGATAATTTGCCAGACAGCCATCTGAGGGCGGCGAGGACGACAACAAACAGAAGGAGAACCCAGATCCTCCAGACTGTCTTGCAGATGAGTCAATCAGGGACTGAAGAAAGCAGAAATATCGCGGTGTGCAGCACAAAATGAAATGCCAATTTAAAAAAGAAAGCCAGATCCCTCCCATGTTTCCTGCTGTACTGTGGTGGGCATGTCGTTTACTGTAAAAACTGAGACTAATTCTGGATTTGGCTTCAAAGAGGGATATTTTAGCTGAGAAATAAAAGCAGCTGGACGTGAATAGCAGGTAAAGACTTTCCAATACCGGCCTCTGCGTTGCAACTCCGTCTCTGTGGAATTCAGTTTCCTCCCGAGGAGCCCGTAAATTCTTTCATATCCAACGGAACCGTCAGAATGAGGAGGATCCTGACAGAATTCATTGTCTCGGACTCATAAATGTGCTGAGAAGACTTGATGGCGCTCTGTCATGAGTGTTTATGGGGACAGCTAATCTCCTGCGATGACTGGGTCAGCGCAAATAAATGTCAATTTTTCTTTTCCTGATGTGCACCACGTTAGTAAAATCCCACCTCGGCCTGCGCGTTTGTGAATCGCACTTGTTTCAAAGCGTGAATACACAAATGACCTGCTTTGTCATGGACATCATCATGAAGGGGTCACGGCATTTGATGACCATCCAAAATCAAACAATATTAAAACGACAATGATAAAACTCTTTACAAAAATCTAGAACTGTCCTGGACTTGGAAATCTCATTATGATGCATTGTGATTCGATTAAAATAAGATTTCTAATGAAATGTGTGTCCTGTGGTCTTCAGTTTGTAGATGCAGCTTGTTGCTCCAGTTTTCATTCACTCATTAAATGTTTTTTTTTTTTCCATCACTTTCAGCTTCTTCCTTCCTGATGTGTTGGTCACTTTTCCTCTGCTCTGTACAACATGCTGGCTTTTAGTTTTTTTTTCCAGACTCGACAGTGAGCGAATCGCTTTTTTTGCTTTCCAGTGACCTGTGGACTTGTTTACATGAGGGAACAGCTGATCGCTCTCAGACCTGCAGCGAAACGTCTTTGTAAATCGTTTTTACAGTCAAGCAATTCTCTGTGTATTTATTTATTCACAGTTTGGCTTGTACTCATTACTACAGCCCTGTAATTATTGATCTCAAATCCGTAGTTAATATTCTATCGTTTTAATTTAATGTTTATTCTGTGTGGAGCAGCTCTGTAAAGAAGTTCCCTCTGGGATTAATAAAGTATTTTCTCCCTTTGTGCAAAGAATGCCGATATTTGATTTGAAACGTAACATAACAGAACGCTGAAAGAAATCAATGGTGACTCATCGACTCTGTTGGGTTGGTACATTTATAAATCTGATTCTGATGGATCCAGTGCCTCACCAGCTGTAAACCTCCTCACCTCACGCCACCGATCACGTGGTAACGCTCGACACTATGTCGGTCGTTACTACCACGGCCACCAGAGGCCGCCACTCGCCATCCAGCGTTGGTGTGGTTCGTTGCTGTGTGACCCTGGCGCTGCTGAAAATGCAGATTCGAAACTCCAGATCTCATAAAACCACAGTCCAACGGCTGAGCCGGCAATGAATATCATTTACAATGAGGCTGTGAGTCTAAAGCACTAAAGCCACTAAGTGGATCATTGTATTATGTTCTTATCACCACACAGTGGGACCAAAGGTCAAGAATAAACCCTCGTGCTCTGAAGAATGCATCCTCTCGCAGCCGGCTCTCTTTGCTACAGGACACTTGTATAAATGACATCCTTGCTGGGGGATGGTGATGGGTAGCGTCGCACTGCCACCGTCAAATACAAACATTATGTTTGGGAGAAAGCACGAAAATTTAAGACTAAATGTGAAATGAGGAGGTTCTCTATTGAAAACTATGACAGGAGCATTAAAATGATGTCTGAGGAGTGAAAGAGTGACGGAGGCCAGAGAAGCCCGACTGTCAGAAAACCATTTTTGGAATGTATTCTGCACACAGAGGACGTGTCTGATCTCAATAAAAGCGCAGCCAGAGTCTCAGTTCTCTGCTGAACGTGTTCTGGTGGAGCTCAAAGCTGCGCCGCAGCGTTTCAGGCGTCCACCGGGTGTACAGGGACGCTTTCTGATTCAGAACTGTTAAAGCTGCTGTACAATGAAAGAGCATTTGGGTGGAAAAGAAAAAAGAAAAAAAGAAAAGTAAAACATTGGGGTCTGCAAAATTAATAGAGTGATTCATTTTCTGAAGAGCGACTTCAGATTTACATGCTAATGAAATGTTAGCCTGGAGGCACGGCTCTGTGGTTCTCAAAAAATAAAAAGAACTGTTTTAATACAGCGACAGCAATGAACTATTGAGTGATGGCGTATACGTTCCAAGACAATACCACAGATCGCTGTGTAACAGTAGAACAGCTCGGATGAACCGGTGCTGCTTTTTTAATGAATGAGCACAAGTTGGAACCTTCAGCTACTTGACAATATCGAGTACTGGTGTGAGCACTTTTTAAATTCCATTAAGCCTAATTTATTCTCTAAACGCAAATGATTTATGAAGGATATGAGCCGTCACGAACCACCTCCACTCGGCCTCGGCCTCGACGCTACGTCACCTTCAGCAAGTTAAGTGACATCGTTGAGAGGGAGGCGAGGCTGTCGGTCGAGAGGCGGGGCCATGACATCATCGTTTTCAGCAAACATACATCTTGTGAGTCCACACGTCCAAGTGGAGGCGGCGTTGTCAAATATCTCCACCTGCAGCCGGTTTTCAAAATGATCCAGTTTCCGGGATCCTGAATCGCTGCACTGTGTGGACGATCGGACAAAACGTGGAGCGGTCACATGACACAGCTTTGTCGTGTGGGCGGGGCCTAATTACTGGAGTTAAATGAACTATCGTTCTCCTCCTGTTGGCAGATCATAATTTACAATAAAAAATCTTTTTTCTTTTCATTTTTGTTCATTTGAGATCATCTTCAAACCGCGTTTGTGATCTCTTGCATACCAACAGTCGATGTTTGTTGAAAAATGTTGTCACGTTGTACTTTTATGAGTACACCGTGCAGTATCGGACCACATTCCAGATATACTGGTAGTGTTACCAGTGCATCCCTCCTCATGGCTACGTTTTTATAGATATGAATATAGATTCTTCACTTTGTATTATCTGTATTTGTTCACTGGGAAAGCAGATAAAAAGTACAGTTTTCATAAAGAAGTCAATAATAAGAACTGATTTCTGAAGCCATTTAATGAGACAAATACACCAACAGTGACACAACTCAACCGATGATTGAGTCAGAACCGCCTCTAATGGCGAAGCTTATAGAAACATACCGTCTGAGTCCAAGGACGACTCTCTGAAAGACAACTATAAAAGGCATTGAGCTAAAGCAAGGCCACTGGAGAAAAGTAATCACACAGAGAATGCAAATGGTGTGACAGTCGGGGTTCTTATATGAATATATATTGAAAGGAACATGTGAGGCCAAACTGAGCTGCTATAAATACAGTGTGCGTCGTGTGATAGATGGTAAATGGTGATGATACATGGATGGGCTCTGATGAGCTACGTCAGCACCACCACCCCCTGCTGAATATTGTGCAGTTCCTCTTTTACCCAAACAAGCTGCGATCCACTGAAGCCTGGACTCGGCAGGCGTTTGAAGGTGAGCCGTGTTTTCCGGCTCCAAGACGTTATCTGCGGATCCTTGAAGTCCTGGAAGTTGTGAGGCGTCCAAGGATCAGACCTCTTTGTCCAGCATGTGCTGCAGACGCTCGATTAGATTGAAATCTTGGGAATTTTTTAAATCACTGACCTGTTTGTCAAAATATTCCTGAACTTGTTTTTGCAGTGAACAGAAGAAGAATGAGATAAAAAAAAAAAAAAAA
>OMNM01013023.1:34873-45771 GCA_900302745.1 Parablennius parvicornis | reverse complement strand
AAAAGTGTGTGAGAGTGGGTGAGAGAGAATATGTGAGGCTTTAAAATGTTTCATACTCTTAATTGCTTAAGATTAAGACTCTTAATTGCTTACTTTAATGTAACATTTCATTTCTTTGTGAAGCAGAGTGAATTGCCAGGTGTCTGAATGATGCTCTATAAAGAAATTTGCCTTTCCTTCACTGAAATAATTTACCAGGTTTGAAATGAACCAATATTACATCAATTTAAATTAGAGTTTACTTCTTTTTTTTTCTTATCTGAACTTTAGAACAATCATAGTGCAGTACTTGGGAATCTTCAGGTGATTTTATAGGGTTTTCGCTCTCTCACTTTATGTATTAAGATTTTATTTCAATAATTAAAAGGATAAGGAATAAAAAGGATGCGAGGGAACATCGTCCCCATTACATCATCATTTCATCCATCTCATTTACCTCTCTGACCTCGGTGGCTTTATCTGAGCGAACGCCCGAGACTCAGACCGAGAGAGACGGGTTGCTCTGGAGATGTGATGACAGCTCGAGTCAGGGGCCTGACTCCTGAGAAGGGTGGGGGTGGGGGCAGTGGGTGGAGTTCGGGTGGGCTGACCCGCTCCGCTCTGCTCCTTCTGCCAGGGGCCTGAGGCACGTTAAGGAAGCATGAAAGGAAGGTGAAGCGTTGAGTGCTGAGAGTAAAGAATGTGGCCACTTGCTCCCTGCAGCTCTGGATCCATACTTAGCCTCCGACTCAGACGGAGAGATGCAGAGAAAGATTCACTCCATCGATCACCACGGCAGGATACAGTACAAACAGGATTATTAAGCGGATTATTTCGTAGTATGAAATGAGACATTTTTAAAAGCCCTCTAGAGCTTAACCAAGTGACTACCATTTGTAATAAACCAAACTATGAGAAAATGTGTTCAAAATTCAGTGTTTTGTATGGCGTGGTCGTCAAGACATCCTTACACGAGACTGAGACAAGACCAAGACCAGCGCATCCCAAGACCAAGTCAAGACGAAGACTTTAAGGGGCCGAGACTTTGCCAAGAAAGAGTATCCAAAGACTTGTCTTAAAGACAAGACATTACAGGGCCAAAACTTAGCCAGGACCAAGACCAAAGCAAAACCAAGAAAAGACGAACATTGTAATGGACTGAGCCCAACTCAACACCAAAAAAAGATCAAGACTTGCCAAAACCAAGTCAAGACCAAGACCAGACCATCCTAAGACCAAGAAAAGACAAAGAATTTTAGGGGCCGAGACCTTAAAGTCCTTGAAAAATTATTCATGAGTCTGGTCTGTCTTACAACACTGGGTTATTTTAGTTGTGGAAAAATAAGTGTGACGGAGAAGTGGGTCCTCATCCAACATGGCATCCATGCCAGTAGATTGAATTTCAGTGAGTGATTAGATCCATTTCCCCACTGATGCTTCACTGCAGTGATTTTCAAGAAACTGTTAGGTGGCACTGCAGATTGAGTCCCCTCTGTGCCCCCTCCCTGGAGATTCCCTGGATCCGCCCCTGCACCTTCTCCGCACGGTGCGGCGCTGGGAGCGTGAAACGCGCTCCTACCCGTGCGCAGACCCCGCCCTCTATGTAAATGTGTGTCCGGAGGCGGAGAGAGTGGCTCAGTGAATGAGGCGGCCTGTGGGGGGAGTTTCCTTCACAGACGTGTGTGTGTGTGTGTGTGTATGACAGAGAAAAAGAGAGTGTGTGTGAGTGTGTGTTTGTGCGTCTTTCCAGTGTTTGCATGTATGTGGAGGAGAGCGGCGATAGGCTGCGGTCATGTCACGAGCGCCGGGCTGTGGCACGAGCGCATCCGAATAATCCCACTCAGGCGATAATAAAGCGAACACGGAGCTTGGGCTAACGACCAGCGATGGGAGGGCAGATCACGCGGAATTCATTTTACGGTAAGAAAAGACGCGTTTCTCCGTGTCCGCGTGCTGTTTGAATGTCACCTGTATCACCTTTGTTGTGCGTGCGTGTTTTTTTTTTTTTTCTTCTTCGCTCGGGCTTCAGGTGCCTTCATTGCCTCTGTTTATCCTCTTGTTGTGACGTCACTCGGCTCATTAGAATAAAGCCTCTCCAGGCGCGCGGCTTTATTCATTTGATTTTAACGCACGAGCAGGATGTTACCGCCTCCACGCGCAAGAACCAGGACCTGTTTCGTGTTCGTGCGCGCGTGCAGAAAAGTTAAAACACGCACAGGCGCTTGCAGCTTTGCTTCGGGGAAATCCATGAATTGATCCTCCTTTGTGTTGAGCTGAGCCGGTGATAAGGGTCGATGGTTCGAGTCCGAATGCAGGCTCAACTACTCAAGTACAAGTACTTCCTAAAGTATACTCAGCTGGGGCGAAATATATTTTAAAGTGAGCATATAAGAAGTAAAAGTAAGGTTTTCCACAAAGAAAATCATTAAAAAGTACTACTTTTGAAAACTACTCAAAGTATTAGTTACTTTTTGTTTTATTGGCTTGTCAAAAGTGTGGAGTTGATTTATACTCCAGTAAACGCATATAATATGGAATACAGTTTACCGTAACAAAGCGGGGAATAACAAGTACACATACTAGAAAACTCTTCAAAAAATACTCCAAGCTTCAGTTACTTTATACTAAATAAAGTAAGTACTTTAATAAGTACTTTACTGTTAATAAGCGAGGAAGAAAAAGTAAAAAGTCGTGGGGTGCTCAAAGCAATCAGAAAAAATAATCTGGAGCATTAGTTCCTTTTCAACTGTAGGATTATTTTTGCCTTGTTGGTAATCAGGTGGATAAAGTGCAAGTGAAATTGTATCTACTACAAACTACAGTTGCACTACTTAAATGTACTATGATAACACAAAATATTTTACTGTGATGAAGTTAAGAATTAGAAGTAAATGTACTGTTCAGAAATACCCCGAATATTAGTTAATTGGTGTGAGTTACTTCTGTTACAACGATATCACACTGGTATGTGTGTTGTTTGCTTTGAAGAAGTGAGAATTAGAAAGTAAAAGTACTGGGTTGATTTTAAGGAATCTGGAAAAATACTGAGAGTCACTCAACTGTTGAATGATTTATTACTGCGTTAATGTTGGTAATCACTTGGAAAAAGTACAATAAATTTACATCCAAATAGAACTGCAGCTTGAAATATACTCATATATGTAATCTAGTTTACTGTAATAGTACTTCTCAAAGAAATACACAATTAGTCACTGAATATTAGTTACTGCTGTTACAATGCTGAAATCACTCTTGTATTAATGGGATTTCCTGATAGTAATTAAAGAATTAGAAGTAAAAAGGTACTTTTTAGCCATTGTATGTTTGACTGGCTTGTGGATATTAGGTGGAAAGAGTACAATTGATTTAAACTTGAGTAAACTCATATCTATTTGTATTTAGTTACATTCACCCTTTTACGAGTTTATGATTATGGGTGAAATAATGAACCTTTAAATGGTTTTAAAGTACGTACTTCATTCCAGTAATATGAGTATTTGTAATGAGTTACTTTCACTTTTTCTCTGTTGTGTTTACTCACATCGAAACTGTTTGGCCTCAAGCTTGTTTGTCATCAAACAGCTCAAACTGAAAGTGTCCTGTGTGTTTGTCTGTGGGAGAGAGGCGGAGTTTCAGCTCCTGGTGGTTCTGAAAGGTTCTAATTAAAGAAGCTGCATTGATCCCCTCGGATTACAGAGGGACGGACTGAGACAGAGCGAGACAGCAGGAGAGCTTCTTTTCTCCGGGATCAAGGTCACAGACCTCGTTTGACGGTCCCTGAACGCTCACGCAGGAATATCAGCTCCAGTTTATCACATCAAAGGGAAATCATTCACTCACATCAAACTCAATTATATAATTAATTTCTTTTCAAAAAAAACATTGAAAAAAAAAATAATCAATATAATCTGTAACTATGAACATTTTTTTCTGCAATATGATTACAATACTTTACAGCTGATCATTTGATATTTAGGGATATTATGAACTGTCACTTATTTCTGCAACTTAGTTTAAGAAAGATTAAAACATTTTCTAGCTTTTTAAAATCCTACTATCTAAGGATGTCTTTATTAATATTTTCAAAATGATATATTCATACATTTTTAAAATATACATTCATGAAGAGAAATATGCATATAGATATACATATGATTATGAAAGTCTATGTTAATAAAAATTATAATATAAAAGATAGTACAAAACTAACAATATTAATTATTTTCTAATAAAGTTCAACATAAATTATTTATTTATATGTAACACCCCCCTCAAAAAAGAAAGAAAAGAATTCAAGTAAGATTGTTTTTATTAAATATATAATGAATGTATTTTTAGAATACCATTTTCATGGTAAATTTAAGGCAAACATAGATCAATTTAATGGTAAAATTGTGGAAAATTTAATGTCTATATATTTAAAGTCAATGATGGTAGACATGAAATCGCTTTGAAAATTAAAATTCAAAACTGTTAAACTCCCATGTTTGATACATTTCCAAGATTTTAAGAAACAGTTATCATGTCAAAATGCTATTTCAATTACATTATTTTAATTGTACAAAAAATATTTCATATTTTATATCCCCCACTCTTTTACTTGATGGTTTTTTCCCCTAAATTAATTTTCTCATGTTTTAGACCACATTTATTTTTTGAATTGTATGTATTTTTTAATCTTGGAATATTTAATTCTGCTAATAACTTTTAATTCTACCTGTTAGACTCTTATGTAGGATAAACAAGGTCGAATCTTTGAGTTACTGCTGCCAGAGAAATAAATGATTTTAATAAAGAGTTGATGATTTACAATAAATGCAAGGTTATTCATAGATACTGGACTTTTATTATTGTCATGTTATGAGTCAAAAATTCTTATTCATTCAGTTAGATATTACATTGAAGTTAATTCTTGACGTAGCTGGCATTTCAAGAAAAAATAAAATCTAACAAAATCTTCACTGAGTTGCTTTTTGTTACCACATATTTTTCAATCTGGATAATCTCCTCTTCGGACAAAAATTAAATTGTAATGATTCAGAAATGCCTTCTTAGTCCCAATAAGAATATTCTAACACAAAACATTCTTGTCATATATTTTACTATATTACAGTTTGGGGCAATTATGTGTTATAATATCATGTCTCCAGATTAGTATTTAGGCTCATAGTCTTAAAAATGCTTATGAATTGTAATGTAATAACAATCACTGATCAGAAAATAAGAGTTGACGGCAGTGACTCATGGCTGCCACCCAGTGTACAGATGTGATATTAAAATGCGACACGCTGTACCATTAGTCTTTGTTTTCAATATGCTAATGTGTGTTGTAATTCTTAGATGATACAGCAGATTTTCTTTAGAAAATCAGACATTGCATTACTTAAATCCTGCTGGTTTTTGTTTCCGAACAAAGGTGTTGAATAACTTTAATAATACACTGCATGAATGTTAGTCTGTTAGAAGGTTAGCACTGTTATTTCCTGATTGATCCAAGACCATGGAACAAATTGACTGTGTCTCATGTTTGTGTAGTATTTGCATGTTGGTCTTTCTTGCTTGAGCTCTGCCTGCTTTTATTTATTTTATGTTTGCTGATATTGACACTGAAGTTGTGCTAACGGCTACACTTAAGCATACATAGCTATTATTTTGGAAGTGTGTATTCATTGTAATCTTTCATCTTTCATTATCATGAAGTTGAAAATATTTTGGCTGTAGAGAGTTAGTCGGGACAAGATCTGTTCAGCTTTAATTCCAGCGATAGGAATCCTTTTTTTTTTTACAATGTTTCAACATTATAACATAACAATCAAGGTTATGATTTGTGTCATAAAACTAATAACGCTGATTCAGTGAGCGAAGTTCCAGAGGGCTCGCAACATTGTTTTGTTTATAGTGTTTGATTTTTGTTGACTTTTTGTTTACAATTTGTCACTGTTTAATTTCCGATTGCGTTTTGCGCTTTTATTTTTCCTGCGTTGGGTTTCTACGACAATTAACTGAATCTTTTTAAGATCCGTCGTACACTCACAGTGACAATGCCGAAGAGCTCGATTTTTAGATTTAATCTCTAAACAAAAAGTTTGAACATCAAAGGAGATGAATGCCGATTTATTGTTATTAGATTATCTTATATCCAAAGTGTTTCTCCCACATGAGGAGGAGGAAGAGGAGGTTGAACTAGATTCAATATTAAAGTCTACTGTTGCTTTGATGACCTGCATCCATTGATAGAAAGCATGTGATTGTCTCTGGATTTAAAAAATCTCATTTTATGAAGCCAGACAGTCTTATCTGAACCCTTCCAGGAATATTTTCTTCTATAACTGTACTTTTCTTACAGTTTAAATGCAGCTGGCAGAGAAATAAGCAGTACTAAACTAAAATCTCTCACCCAGAACTCTGTGTCTGCTCTTAGTGTGTTCTCTCTGTGTTTCCATGTTGGCATGAGAACGAGGGAAAGCGGGGATTATGCTTTCTAAAAGTGTGGCTCTCCGGGCCGTTGTTCTCAGGTGTTGGAGCACCAGAGCTCATCCTAATGCTCCTTGCACAGGCGGTTGCATAATTGGAGTGTGTGGAGTGTGTGGGAGCTCCACTTCTCTGCTCCCGATTGACTGAAAGTGGGCCAGAGTCTGCTGTGTCTGATTCCACCCAACGTCTGGCTCCTCTCGCTGTGAATTGGATTCAGTTTCCCGATGCAACGTTAAATTCGAGCAAGGCAGACGCCATAAAACAAAGCAAAGATTCCTCAAGTTCTCAGAATCAGATCAGGTCTCGGTAACGTCATGGGATCTGCCTCAGGCTATTTATTGCTAAATAAAGGCTGTGGGTGGTTTATTATAGCACACAAGGGCACAGCAGCCAACACTGAACATACTTCCTCTTTCTTCTTCCTCAACACTTCTTTACTTCTCTTGAACTGTCGCTGGTCCGTATCAGTCTTGGGCTGGGTTTTTGTTGTTTTCCATACCGGGCCATTTTCGTGATCATCTGTACTCATGAATGATGGCCTGCTGCCTGCTTCTGCTCGTACATATTCTTCTAATGCTGGTCTATTCTTACCATATGTTGATGAAATGCTGGTCTGCGATGGTCTATTGCTGTTCCACACGGGTCTGACGCTGCTCTATATTGATCTGTTTTGGTTGAATTCTTTGCTGGTTTACTCTGGGCTGTTTTGGCCTCATACTCGTCTAGTTTGGTGTGTTGTAACCCTACGCTGGTCTATGGTAGTCCGATGCTGCTCTGAAAATGTTTGATTCTGGTCCATATTGCTCTGAGGCTGGTGTACGTACAACAACGATAATTTATGATTCTCTATTCTGGTCCATTCTCATCCATGATGATCTATTTTGGTCTAATGCTGGTTTATGGTGGTCTTATTTAGCCTGTGGCTGGCCTGTGATGGTCTGCATTGTTTCTTTGTGATCTGCTGCTGGTTTGTGCCAGTTGCGTGATTATTTTTTTGCTCCATTATGGCTTAATACTGGTCAATCTTGGCCAATTACAAGTTTATGCTGGGTAATACCAGTCTATTTTGGTCTAATGCTGGTCTTTATTGTAGTATTGTTTGTCCATTTATAGCATTTATTGTTCTTGATGCTGGCCTATGATGGTCTGTATTAGTCCTTGTTGGTCTAATGATAGTCTGTGGTAGCCTCGAGAAACCTTACTTTGCCTGACTGCTTATCGGTGGTGGTTTATGCTGGTCTACCTGTTGAACTGAGACATTGTGAACGCTTGTCACCATTATCTTATCATTACTGAAACAAAACCTAGCCAGTTTTTTTTCCAGCATGCATAAGTCTAGTTATACCAGAAATACCAGTATATAAAATATTTTGCTGCAGGCAAAGCTCATCAATATTCAGAAATACATTAGAATTGCACAACTATGTTATCTTACTAAATGCTATGCATGGTAGATTGTAGTTTGGAGGGAAGCACCAGCTCACACTGAAAACTTCCTGTTTCTTCTTCCTCTACACGTTTGTGTTGACTTCCTTGTGTCTCTAGGAGCGAGACCCAGTCAGACAGCTTTAATCTGGCTGGACTGTTGCTGTGAGGTGACAGGAACATGTGTCAGGGTCAGGTGGCTTTTAAGGGTGTATGTCATCCAACTGATACTTCTTCTGTCTGAAGGCAGCATGCAGTGGTGTGTAGATTACACCAGTTAGTGGGAGGAAGATGCTCTATAATCGATATAGCGGTACTATAGTAACATTCCACTTGCTAATGGCGACTTCTCAGCCGTGGTTATGTGTGCATGCATCACCTCAACCTCCTGACAGGTCACCTTCGCTGCTCCGCCCACATAATGACTTCCAATAGTGGTGAATAGAACCTCTCCAGATTTCCGTCAATATCCTCCGCACATTATTTTGCCCCTCCGTCCAATCACTCTCCCCTCATTGTGCTCCTCCCTCAGGTGATATTATCATTTATTGATGGCTGTTGTGTAATCCGCTTGTGAATAGAATGAGGCAACAGCGGGGAGATGGGTGGGCCCGACTTCATCACATCCTGCATCTCACCTTTCACCGCCCGATCCTCGCAACCTGAATTATTGATGGAGAAGTGTCTGTGTGGTTCTTGAAGCCTGCAGATAAATACAGTGGAAGTACAGAGTGACTAAACCAACAGACTTCCTATTCCAGTCAATATATTTTCCAAAAGACAGTTTTTTGCCTTAGTTTTCTTTTTAAATTATTGATTTCTATACTATTAGTTCAACCACTGTTTTTATTTTCTGTAAGAATAATGGAGATGCAAAGTGGAGGGTTACATGATGCAATGCTTCGTATTTGACCCTCACGCTTTCCCAGTGGCAATTCCCCAGTATAACTGCATTTGCATGCATATTTTTTTTCCACTGGGAATTGGTACATTCACACCTCCCAGTCACTCATGAGCCATGCAGCGTTCAATTTCAGTGTGATTATGAGCATGTTATTGGCCTGTCTGAGACTCCATAGTGAATACTTTGGATTACAGGATAGCTGTTGCCTCATTAATCCAGCATACCACAATTGCCTTGACTAGTACCATTACCACTATTAGCAACATTATGACCATTACTACTGTTACCAATAATAGGACAAACACTACCATTACCATGATTATCACCACTGCCATGATTAAACACCATTACCAGGATTAGCACGATTAGCACCATTACCACTAATATCACCAATAGCACCATTACCACTAATACCACCATTAGCACCAATATCATGATTAGCACCATTACCACAATTATCACCATTACCATGATTAGCGTCATAACCACCAAGACCACCAATTAAAACCAATACCACCATCATCGAGTGATGCACTGAGCTGAATCTACACATTGCTCATGCACACCTTCACCCTCTTTGTTGCCTCCCAAGTGATGAGTGATGCCTATATAACCTGTCCTCAGGTACAGCAGCTGCTTCAGTTACTATCAGTCACTTCAGTTACTTGGGTTTCAAGCTTTCTGCCCGAAATTGCACAGCAGATGTCACACATGTGAAGGCCTCCAGCGACGAGTAAGGCAAGGAAACGTAACACCCTGTGAACTGTGTGGATGCTCACCGACACGCAGTGAAGCTCTCCACCCGGAACTGGAGCTCTGAAGCTGAGCTGATAACGTGTGCGTGATTATTCGAGGCTATTATTGTGTGATTCATTTCACAGTTGCTGTTACATGAGTCAGTGGGACTGAATACATCATTCAGACACTGTTATGTAAACATCATGAGGACTTTGTCGTTGTCTTCCATGCCGGTTTGTGGCATTGTAAACGAGACTATCAATGGATCCACTGTAGAACAGCTCGAGAAGTGAAGCTGCAAAATGTACACATTTTCTAAAAGATGGGATCATTCATTCTTTTGTCTTGTTGATCATATTAATAGTTGACTTTTTTCTGGGGAAACCCCCCTGATTGCATCTTTAACAAGGCTGTGGACCCCGTCTTTTGTCTCTCATATAACAAACCTTTACATTCAAGGCAAATACTTGAAGACAAGTACATATTCTCGAATACATATAGAGGTAAGAGCCTTCAAAATAAAAAAGACTGGTCAGTTTCACACTAATTTAATTTGACAGAAAAGGAGCAAGCAAAAAATTGGATGCCCCTGTGATATCTAGCACCTCCTCATTGGGGTCCTGAACCCCAAGTTATGAATAAGTATTTTATGCAAGACCATTTACAGTATGTTATGTTGCATTTTCAGCTTCTTCAAAATTAGCAGTTCCTGCAGTTACTTTTAGAAACGAACTGTTTCAGTGTTCCCTTTATTGGCTCCCTCTTAAATCCAGAACAGAATTTAAAATCCTCCTTCAAAACTATAATGCTCTTAACAACCAGGCTGCATCATATCTTAAAGAACTGATAGTCCCATATATCCCCAGAAGATACAGATTTTAAATTCTGTTCTGGATTTAGCAGGGAGCCAATGAAGAGAAGACTGAAACAGTTCATTACTAAAAGTAACTGCAAGATGCTGGTTTACTGGAGGTTCCTAAGTTTTCTAAAAGTAGAATGGGAGGCAGGGCTTTCTGCATTCAGGCTCCCCTGATGTGGAACCAGCTCCCAGTTTCAGTTAGGGAGGCTAACACAGTCTCTACATTTAAGGCCAGACCTAAGACTTTTCTATTTACCAAAGCTTACAGTTAGGGCTGTTTATGACACTTTAATGCCCCCTGCTCCCCCGCCTCTCTCTCTCTAGCTCCCCCTATCTATCTATCTATCTATCTATCTATCTATCTATCTATCTATCTATCTATCTATCTATCTATCTATCTATCTATCATCTCTTATCCTCACGGCCCCACCTCTCTCTCACTTCCTCTATTTCTAGCTCCCCCCTACCCCGATCAGGGTCTGTATCCAATTCCCAACCTGCCCCCTACCCGAACCAGGG
>OMNM01013023.1:9638-29131 GCA_900302745.1 Parablennius parvicornis | reverse complement strand
TGGAAATTTTCACCTCTGCAGGCTGATTTTACTTCATAGTTTTGCATGGTTGTCCACATTTGATTGCTGTTTATGAAAGGCGACATATTTTCTGCATAACGTTATTATAACATTAGCATTTTACACCATTAGTTCTCGCTGTAATATGCCCGTAAACTCTTCTAATGATGAAATTGTGATGTTAATGATCATAACTGAGATTTTAGTTACTTTTGCCAAACTTGAAAATTATGAAAAAGCTACAGAGCTGCTGCCTGTCATCACCATCAACTCCTCTGACTGCAAGCATTAGCCAAAGCTGTTCTTTTAATTCAATTCAATTCAATTCAAAATACTTTATTTATCCCCTCAGGGCAATTTAAAACAGCATACTGAGTAGTTTGTGTAAACAATTAAAATACATTAAAACACCATATGATAAGGAAAGTTCACAAAAAACATAATAAGGGTTGAGTAAGGGGCCGCGAGGGAGACAGGTGACCCAGCGTCAGGTTTGTCTGAGCATTGAGGAGAAGGACCGCTCTGGGGACAAAAGGTGCCCTCCTCCTCTGAGTCTGGCAGCCTGGGCAGCGAAGGCAACGTCCAGAGGAGAGCCATTGGAAAGCAGGGAACAGCAGGTGTGACGAGTCCTGAAGGATCTTGCTGGCCTTCCTCACAGTCTGTTGCTCCCAGAGGGTGGAGAGTGCTCTGTCAGGGAGCCCGATAACTTTGGAACAGTTCTTGACGACACCCAACAGCCGGTTTTTATTTTGAATGGAGATGGAGTGGAACCAGCAGGTGAAGGAGAAGGTGATGATACTTTTGATGAAGCAGTGATAGAAGATTCTAAGGATGTTATTGCTCACACCAAAAGAATGAAGCTTTCACAGGAGATACTGTTTTTGATGGCATTTTTTCAGACTCTCCTCTGTGTTGTGGACAAATCTCAGCTGCTGGTCGAAGACTGTGTCCAGGTATTTGTACTTCTCCACCACCTCCACAGTATCCCCATGGATGGTGGTGACTGCAGCCTCAGCCAGTGCCCTCTGTCTGTTGGAGAAGGTTATCTCTCCAATCATCTCCTTGGTCTGACCCACGTTAAGTTCGAGGTGTGATCTGTCGCACCAGTCCATGAACTCGGTGAGAGTGGAGCAATGATGGTTCGATGAGCCAGACAGCAGCGACAGGAGGACGGTGTCATCAGCGAACTTAAACAGGTGGTAGTTTGGGTGTCTAGACCTGCACTCATCAGTGTAGAGGATAAACAGAAGAGGGGAGAGAACATAGCCCTGTGGTGAGCCAGTTGATGTGGAGATGACATCAGAGAAAATGTTGTTCACCAATACTCTCTGTGGCCTGTTAGTTAGAAAGTTCAGGATCCACAGAATGAGCCTGTCATCAAGATGGAAGCAGGTGGTTAGTCTTTCTGCTGGGATGTGATGCTACAGGGTGTTGAATGCAGAGGCAAAGTCAGCAAACAGCAGCCTGGTTGTTGTGTAGGTGTTTCCAGGTGCTTGTGTATGGTGTCAATGATAAAAACTGGAACATCATCCACCCTACTTTCTGCCAGATATGCAAATTGGAGTGGATCAAGCTGAAAACCTGTTACTGTGATGACGTTTGAATTTTAACAATCCTTCCCAAGGTTTTCATCACAAGAGATGGTAGGGCAACAAGGTTGAGGTCATTTGGCACCCTCACAGTATTTTTTGGGGGGATGGGGATTACTGTTGAGTGCTTCCACTACTGGGGGACTGAGGAGGAGGCAACAGAGTTCTGGAAGAGGAGCTGGAATACCCCATCCAGCTGTTCCGCACAGTGCTTCAGAGTGTGGACGCAGATCTTGTCAGGACCCAGTGTTGTGTTGACTTTAGTCCCTTCAAAGCGTCTCACCACATCTTCAGCACTGATGTTGATCACGGTGCTGCTGCTGGTTCATGAGGAGATGGTTGTGTCCAGCTGGGTTGTGTTGTCCATCTCAAACCTAGTGAAAAAGGAGTTGAGGTCATTAGTGACGATGGACTGCTGCCGTCAACCTGGATGGATTTTGTTAGAGGTTGAAGTTGTGTTCACAGCTGCCATTTTTTTGAGACCCTGCCAGGCTGATCGTAGGTTCCCGCTATTGAATTTTTGTTAAACTTTGTCCCTGTACTTGAGCCTGGCATGTTTTATGACACACTTCACCTCTCTATTGACCTCCTTTTTGTCACTGTTAGAACCAGAGAACAATATTCTCTTTTTTATGTTGAGGAGAGCTTTGAGTTCTTTTGTCACCCATGGTTTGTTGTTGGGAAAAATGGGGATTGTTTTGGTGGGGATGCTGTTGTCCACACAAATGGTGATATATGATGTCACACTGTCCACCTGCTCATCGATGTTGCTGGAGGGATCCATTAGGTTGCTCCATTCAGTGGCTTCAAAGCATCCTTGGAGCTTGTCAATTCTGTCCTTCGTCCATTGCTTGATGGTTTTAACAAGCTTCTCTGCCTTCCTCACAACAGGTATGTAAGCTGGTGCCAGCAGAATGGTAGTGTGATCCGCGGACCCCAGTGGAGGGAGGGCAATAGATTTGTATGCATTGGGGACAGATCCAAAGCATTTATCCTGGATCTTCCCCATGCGGGTAGAACAGGTCACAAACTGATAAAAGCCCTTAAATGATTTAATGTCAGCTTTCGCAGTGGTTAAAATCGCCAAGGATGAATTTTGGGGAGTCGGGGAACAGGAGTTCCAGTTTGTTGAGTACAGTCATGATGTCCAAAGCTGCAGCTGCCTTCACTTTAGGATGGATATATACCAGAATAAAAAGTAGCTGCGGGAATTCCCTTGGGAGATAAAAAGGATGAAGGGAAACAGCCAGGAGTTCAACGTCCGTGGTGCACAGTTTCTCCCTCACTATCACGGTTGAGCACCACCGTTTGTTTACAAACAGGCAGACAACGCTGCCATGTTTTTTGCCCCTCAGTTCACTGTCACGACCAAGCCTGATTGGTGTCCCAAAGCCATCAATATGCAGAGAGCTGTCGTCATCATTACTGCTCAACCAGGTTTCAGTGAATGCTAGGATTGCAGCAGACCTGTATTCGTGCATATACGGCGTGTTGGTTTGCAGTTCATTGGTCTTATTGCGTAATAAGCGCACATTGCAAGGATGACAGGCGGAAGCGGCCGGTGTTTACCTTTCTTCCATTTGAGTCTGGCTCTCACTCCGCACTTTTTCTTTTTTCCCCTCTGGGTCTTCTTCTTTCTGTTGTTGTCCGAGGTGTAGCTGGATGAGTGCTAGTGCAGTATATCCTCAGGAAGTTTCACCAATACCAACAATTGGTTAGCGTGTAGCCGGAGCTTCAGTAGTAAGTTCCTGGATTATGTAATCCGCTGGCTGGATCCCATGCCCACCGGATAATCATCCACAAGTGCACACGTTGCATAAATAGGATAAAAAACAATGCCAGGTGTCCAAAAAATATATAAAGCAATAAAAGTGGTAAAAAGTAACATAACTACTCAGTGAGCCGACCGGTCAACCACTCGCAAGCAGTGACACGGAAGTCGGAAGACGATTACCATTGTACCAAATTCTTGTTTAATACAGGACCATCAGCTTCATTTAAGGGTAAAATCTATTTGAAATCTGCTGGAAAGTTGATACATTCAATCTCAAAGCCATCTGTTATCTTTACCATTAGTATCACTCATAGCTGTTGTGGTAGTGGTCACGAGGTCACCAAACTCCTTTTCACTGATGAAACTTCAGTTAACATCAATTATTGAGCATCTTCTCCGTTTAAATGGTGTAACATCAACTAAGATCTAGATACAGCACTGGCACCTCTCAGCAAGAGTAGTCCTCATTTGTTTTTAAATATAACAAGCACATGACAAAGAAAGAAAGAAAACTCTTCACCTATACAAAAGAGGTAGAAATGCATCTAATTTAAATTTTTGCAGATTGATTGTTTTCAAGTGACAGAAATGCATATGTCTGGTGTTGAACCATTCATCTCCTTAAACAGATATATGAGGTAAACATCCAGGTACTGCTGATGTTTACACTACATTTTCTTTAAATCAAGTACACAAGATTTCTCTCAACCAGCAAATCACTGGGGGTGGAACCCAACCAACCAGTGAGACGTGCTAATTTCTCCATTGACAGTAGCCTGAGGAGCTCACGCACCACAGCTGTGAGACATGCAGAACTTTTCGTCGGGAACATTCAGGATTTCCATACGTCTCTGATCTGGCAGTGACAGTTGTGTAGCTTTGAATTTTTTTTCCTCAGAGCAAACAAGTGAACCACTGCTGGATGTAATGTCAGGTGGTGAAACTTCAAAAAAATACTAATAGCTAACTGATGTATTACAAAGAATCAGACAGAGATTAAACTCCCGCCACCACAAAACACTGGAATGTTCAAACACTTCTGGAAATCATTGAACATCCTGGAGCGGCAATGTACTGAGTGTCAGATTGAGGAGTTTGTGGGGTTCTCTTGTGAAGCCAAGGTCTTCTCTCATTTTTATCTGGCACTTTGCAACTAGTGGAAATCTGTGAAAAGCTCTCCAATGCACGTTGTTCTTAGTAGCTGCTGGAGTAGTGCAGTGGTACCCCACTCAGCCGCTCTCAGCCAGAACCCTTTCAGACTCTTCAGCTTCAATTATATAGACAGTCAAGTCTTCTTCAGGTTTGGTGAACTGCCATGGAGTTCAACATGGAACTGCTTTGTATTTGAAAAGAACGCACATCACAGAGTCCAATTGATAAACACCCATCAGCCACAATATTACAACTGTTTATCCTTGTATGATGACCCTTGTAAATCTTTGGGATGCATCATTCAGCAAGTGAACATTCTGTCCTTAAATTTGACATTAGAAGCAGGAAAATTGAAAAGTGTCTAAACAGTCAGCTTTTGTGGAGTGTTCCCAGTCTGCACTGGTCAGGATCTATTAGAGCTGATCAGGTGACAGGGTGATGGACGGTCTCATTGAAGGAGTGAAGACTGGTCAGTGTGATCCGATCGGCAGCAGTTTATAGTCCAGGAGCTCATCTGTTAGAGGTTCTGATAGAAACTGTCAGAATACACAGTTTGTTTGGACCTCTTTCCACTATCATGGGCACCAACAGTGGTCAGTGAGCATTAGAACTGGACCATGGAACAGTGGAAGAAGGTGGTCTGGTTTTATGGATCATGATTTCTTGATTGTGTTTGTGGCTTTCTTATGGAACACATGGAACCAAGTTAGATTATAGGACAATTTTCTGCTGACAAACCCTTGGTCCTCCATCCCTTTGGATCCTACTGTGACAAGTGACAACTACATAAGCATTGTTACAGTCAATCTATACGCTTCAATTGAAAATATATTCTCTGATAAACTCTTTCAGTCATAGAAGTGGATTAGACTAGTCTTGTAACTCCTAGAGACTTCTTATTGAATGATTAAGTCCCAGAGGAGAAAAAAATACTTCAGGTTCGGTTTGAGGAAGTCACCATACAGTTTGAGGTTCTGATCTTCCTTATATGAATGGAGCAACTGTAGGATGTGCTGGACAAACCAGTTCGATCCACCGAGTCTCCACCTCCTGTGTCTATGACGTAGAGAATCAGCTTCTACTTTCTGAGTGCAGGTATCACAACATATCAAGGTGCAGATGAGTCAGAAAGGAGGACATAAATACATTATGCAGGTGGTAATGTTATGGCTGATAGGTGTAATATTTTGCCACATTAGGAGATTCAAATGGAATATCCTGGGTAGCCGATATTCACAAGGATACAAGGATGTCCATGTGACACGTTGAATTTTCTGCCAACCAACAAAAAGAAGTCTGCAGAGAACTTGTGGTCGCAGATGTCCAACAGAACAATTCACAGTCAACACAGTCCATCAAATTAAATCTGTTGGATCTCAAACTGTCTTATTTGTCGGAGAACAGTTGATTTTGTGAGAAGCATCAATTCTTTATTGGACATATGTTGCTGTCTTACCCTGCATAAAGATTTAATTTTCATCCCTGGCACCTAACAAGATTATCTCTGATTAGTTTATTGCCCTGGCACTCCCACATAATCAACAAAGACCCACATGTGAGATTTCGGTAATCCTCAACAGTGCAGTCATATCTGGTGTTATTTTCTTCCTGCTATCAATTACATTGACTAAATCAACGCTCCTGCTCTTAATTATTAGTCAGAAACTCATCCCTCTTTCTTTTCCTCCGCCGTTTTTTCCACACAGACTCTCTCGGTGGTCCGTTCCCATCCACATCGCACCGATGTCACCACAAACCCAAGAGGTGCCTGCCCATCCAGTGTGGCAGCCTGGGCAGGCCCCACCCCATCAGCCCTCTGCTTTTCCACCCCAGCGCCAAGGGCTCGCAGATCGTGATGGACCAGGCCCAGAAGACTGTGAAGAGGCAGGCCAGTTTCTGCAACGCCATCACCTTCAGCAACAGGCCCATCACGCTGTATGAGCAAGTCCGCCTCAAGGTATCACAACTCCAAAAAGTCTTTAAGCTTCATTGATCAAAACTATGACACTGTGTTATCTTTCTAAACTCTTTAAGTTAAGACTGTTAGTGTCAACACAGCCTCATCCAATCCAGCCCAATCCAGCTTGTGTGATGACAGAGCATAAGCAACACAAGGAAGAAGTAACAATCTTTTAGAATACCTACTATTCTTAATTGTCTACTGATTTGCTTATGAGAAAAACTGTGGATGCACCCTCAGGTCTGTTGAAACATTGCTTAAAACATCACCATGAAGACAAACAAACACTGTTGGACATGCTCCCCCACTACCACACAAAAGCAGGAAGATTCATTCAGTTCCCTTACCTTAGCAATGTAAATGTGTCAAAGCTTTCGGGAAGAGAAGTTTCATCATTAGTTACAAGGCAGTTATACAGTGGGAACTTGTACAATGAAGCACATGAATATAGATAACAAAATAAAGATTCAACACAGTACTGGGAATGATTGCAATGTTTGTATTGATAATTGACAAATCTAAATCTCCCTCTTAATCTCTAATTGACAAACTACGGTGAGGTGTACAACACTCCCCAACATACAAAGAAAGAACTATCAAAAATACAAAGCACACTGCATTGTTTCTCAGGTATGATTTATGATTCTCTGTTTTAGATGAAAAAGTGTCTCACAAAGGTTGGCGACCAATAAATTAGACATAACTGATTCAGGCTGAACTAGAGTCTGAAGCGAAATATCCTCTCAATATCTGACCTTCCTGTCTGCAGATTACTAAGAAGCAGTGCTGCTGGAGCGGGGCTCTGCGTCTAGGCTTCACCTCCAAAGACCCCTCCAGGATAAACCCTGACAACCTGCCTAAATACGCCTGCCCCGACCTGGTGTCCCAGAGCGGGTTCTGGGCCAAGGCGCTGCCCGAAGAGTTCGCCAACGAGGGCAACGTCATCGCTTTCTGGGTGGACAAGAAGGGCAGAGTCTTCTACCGCATCAACGAGTCTAGTCCCATGCTGTTCTTCAGCGGCGTGCGCACAGCTGAGCCCCTCTGGGCCCTCATTGATGTTTACGGTCTGACCCGCGGAGTGCAGCTGTTAGGTAAGAAAGCTGCAGAAGCACACAGGGCCATGCAGAATTATCAACCGGTGGGGTGGGGGTGGGAGTGGGGGGGTTACTGAGCCCTGACAGGCACCACAGGAGCCACACAGATTAATATGAACTAGAATGGAAAGGTTCATAGAAGTGGTGTAGTTGGGCTTCTCTTAAACAGATGCTCTCACCGCTTGGAGTCTTTTCAAAGAAAGTAATCCCAAGTTGAGACAGAAGCTGGCTGTTGTTGCACTTATCCAGTTATTTTTTGTTGAGCTACAATAATTTGATGCAGATTGCAGGTGTTGGTGCAGACATGGGATTTACCAAAGGATATATTTTTTAATGTGCTTTTGAAACAAGTTCCAATTTGTTTTAAGCCAATAAACCAGTCTGACTATTTCTTTGTATATCTCAAGACCTTGCTAGGTCTCAAGGCTATTCTGTGCCGTTAACATGTTCTCCTTCATAACCATGGTGCATGAACCTGAATCAATTTTCATTTACTTCACTAAACAGTGTATTTAAGTCTGCAAAGGGTTAGCATGAGCTGCCCACTCACAGGTTAGTCCAGTTTCTTTATTGGAGATGGGCACTTTGACAGGTCACTAAGCCACATTCTGTCCTTTACTAGCCCATGTGCTCCCAGACTGATTCCGTTCTTGAGCTCTTGTTCAGACCCTTTACTTTTGAGTTGAATTACTGACTATAAATTGGTTTGCAAATCACAACAACACAAACATCAGAAACCTACTATCCCTCACAGTGGGGGGACCACCCATGTCTTATATTTATATTTCTGGTACCATTTTTATTGGAGTGTTTAAAATCATGAAATATTTATCTATTTTCCACTCACCTCCAGACTCATTTGTCTTTAATGGGGCTTCTTCAGGTATTTTTGGATGACCTCTCACTTTCTCTTTCACTTTAGACATTCCTGCAGCAGACAAAGCATTTTTTTCCCTCCCTACCTGTATAGTAAACAGGTCCTCTCCCAGTCTACACAGTAAAGCCTTCCACGAAGCCACAGTGGAACAATAAGTGGAGAAGCTCTATCTTTATCTGACCATTATTTGGCCCGCTGTGTTTACACGAAAGCAGCAGGAGGGGAAAAAACGTGGTGCATTATGGAGGAATGCTCAGCTAGCTTAGCACACATACCGCGCGGACATAGTGCAGGACAGCACAGGCGAGACTTTGATGTGAGAGAATGCATTCACATTCTTCTTTTCACTGGAGATTCAGTGCTGTCATCCCCCTCGGCTGCTGTAAAAATAGAGCGGGAGGAAGGGTCACATGTCTCAAAGATAGCACATTTGATTGTAATCGTGCACCGTGTTGATTGACACTGGTATCTCTGGCTGCAGGGGGTGGATAGTTCGTGTCTTGAGCATAAGGGAATCCACACCCTTTGTCTACTTTCTCTGTGTTTCCATGCATCTCAACTGATGACGAACGACGTGCCAGGTTCATAACTCAAAAATTCCAGTTGCCTTACTCAACATCTGTCTCTATAAATCTTGTTAGCAGATCAAGAGAAACAATGTTATTCTGCAGAAAGTCAGTCAAACATCCAGCAGTCAAGTCCTACAACACACTAGACAATCTGACTCGGCTGCGACAAATCGCCAACATCACTGAATTTCTTAATTTGTCAAAACATTCACAGGGATCAGAAATGTCTTCATTTTAGTTGTTCAACCTTGCAAACATGTCACTTCGTAGTCTCATATAGTTGTGGTGGCACAATGGATGGTCTTGCCTCATAGCGGGATCATAATGGGCTCAAATCTGAGGCATGATTGTTGCGTGCGGAGTTTGCATGGTTCCCCAGGTACTTTGCTTCTTTTCTCCAGGTTAACTGGTGATCCAACATTGAACCGGAGTGTGAAAGGGAGTGTGTGAATGTCTCTCTGTGTGTGCCTTGTGATGGACTGCTCACCTGTACATGTATACTCTGCCTTAAGCCATGGATGGATGGATGCAAGAATGCAAGGATGCATGGGATGCATGCATGGATGCAATAAATATCCCAAAACGTTTTCACACAAATTAGAAAGTATGGGAGACGATCCTTCAGTATGTCAATCTGGTCCTTATCCATCAGCTTTTGCACTTAACTTTCTGATCGCTGATAACTTGTGCAGACGCTTACATGTTCAATGACTCTCGCCTGCCATATAACTGCCACGAGAGTCACAAGATCTAGTATTAATATGTGTTGTACAATAACACACACTAGTGTTGTGTTATTGTGATGCAAATGTAATGTGAGCCCCGTTCGAATCTTAACTGATTTACGCAGTTGTGATGCATCAAACGTGACTGTTGTGTGACTGCAGGGTCACTGTCGCACATCTCTTGGATGTGTGTTATGCAAGTTTCTGAAAAACGTCATGCAAATCTCAGAATGGTATCTTGTACTATTATTGAACTATTAAACAATTAAGGTGCTGATCTGAAGGGAATATTGTAATTTGCTTGTCATTTGAATCTTCAGTGAAACTGCAGTGTGTCAATGGAATTGGATGTTAAGTGTAAGTGTTGGCATTGTGTAAATCTCCTGCGACTATGGTGTGAATAAACTGTGTCATTGGAAATAGCAACCATCTTGAGGTTTTTTTCTGTCTTTAGTTTTAACACAAGAAGGACAAATACGCCTCTAGAAAATGCACAAAGAAGTAACTCAAACAAATCAGAGTAAATATCCGATAGATGCTTTGTGGCTGCACTGGCAAAAAAAAGATGTGAGATGTGGTTTTGTGATTTCTCTCCAAACTCATGAATTCCACAAATGCGGGGTTCTGTTTATGTTTCACAACTTTCTTTTTCATGAATGGATGGTTCGGACTTATTATAATTTACTCTTGCTCAATCTCGTCGACTCACGTACATAGTTGGGTGCGACTCAGCTCACGAAACTTCACTTTGTGGCCCAAAGTTTATTGGATTCATGTCGCACAGCATTACTAGAGGTTAACTCATAAGATGGTTAAAATCATGAGTCGCAGACATTAGACAGGAATTTTTTTTTTTTAATACATTTTCTGCCATGTATGAGCTGAAGTGCCCTGCAGCTCATGTTTGATTGAAAGGTGTCATGTTTTCTAACCTCCCTGAAACTGCTCTAAGCATCGTTCTCATGAAGATCCTCTTCTGTGCTGCTTCAGTCGTTTCACTCTGCTCTTCTCAGTCGTGTTTAAAAGATGGGCTGCCTGCAGAAGGGGGGGCGCGGGGGGGGAAGCAGTGACATCTGCCCCCCACAAACAGGGGCCTGTTCATAGGGGTGGAACACTACCGAAGGTCTGCGTAGAAACGCATCACTCGGCTCCTTTGTGTCACGTTTCTGCTATGCCTCTCCTCAGATGCGCCCCTCGGCTCCCCTATCTGAGGCCTTTCTCCCGGCTTTCACTTCCTATTTCATGTGGCATTTGAAGAGCGCTTCCTTTTCTTTTCCTCTCTTCCTTCATCTCCATTCCTCAATGCAACCAATCACTTTGGAGGCAATGCTTCTAACAATAAAAACTGCAAAAAGCACCATTTTGTTCCTTCTAAATCTCCTGATGCTTAAATTCCCACCTCAGAAGAAATTGTTAAGAACAGCTTTGTTAGAATTGCAATCATTTTATCTTGAAAGTTTTCTTTTTTCTTCCCTTTAATTTAGATGCTTGATCGCATTGTGACTGCTCCTCTGTTCTCCACTTCCCCTCCAGGATCAATAACATTTATATTCCCTCCATTCAAGTGTTTTCCAGCAGCCGCTGAGATTATTCATTGTGCTGCCGTGGAAATACTCTAATCCTCGCTACATAAAGATTGAATTAAAATTCTATGGTGGATTAAGTTTGTGGCTCAGAGACATTTGCTGCCGTAGTCTTTTCACATTGTAAATTAGCACGGGGCCTCCGGTGGAGTCTCCATTAAGCGGAGGACAGTGATTTCCATCACCCATTTAATTTAATGGCTCTGCCGTCTGTCAGCGCCTATGAATGTGTTCACTGAACACTGCTGCCATGTCGGATCAGGACTGATTTTGACGTGTGAGACAAACCTGCTTCCACCTCAGAAACCCCATTTAATCCCTTTGTCTTTGTTAGCAGAGTTAGAAATGAACGTGGAGCTCGATTCATATTTTAAAATGTAAAGCCTGAACGATGGACTGAACTGGGGTCATATTGTTCAGAGTTGATATTTCTAACTCGTCTTTACACAATTTTAACCGTTGTATTCCAGATTTATTGTTTTAAAAAGTAGATTATTGAATTTTTTTTTTCAACAAACACCTTCAAATTAATCACCATTATGTAAACTGAATTAATTAACTAGCTTTTTAATTAATTAACACAGCTCAATAAATCCTGAAATTGTAGTTTGTGCCACCAGGTGGTCCATTGAGCCACAACATATTTTCCTGTATTAAAGTCCAGGAAGGAGAAGAGCCAGATTCATAAACCAATCATCAACATCTGATTTAACTTGTGTCAGATAAACTAATGTTTGTTTATAGTTGTCTTATAGTTTCTCTCTGCTGAACAGTCATGTAACTGGAGAAAAGCTTTAAACAATGCTTACCACCACACACATTATTGAGCCTGAGAAAAGCCCCACATGTTCAGCTTTATTGCCGGAGCTTTTCCAGGCAGGATCAGCCCGGCACATGTAGACTCTCCTGACATATTGCTCCTGTAGCGACGGCACTGGATCACCAGTGAAAATCATCCTTTGGGTCCCAACCACCCGAGCACAGCCAGATAAATCTGCCGTCTCCTGTCATGCATGACTGGCTAGGAATGAGCTGCCAGGCATGCTGTACTCGTATTCTTTAGCCTTTCTTGACATGTTCAAATATATGTTGAAATTGGCCTGTACAGAATAATGTTGGAGCTTCAGGCGTGTGCTCATATACTGATTCAAGCCTGTTTTGGGCGTGTCTCTCATGTTTTGATACATTTTTGTCATATTTTGGAGACATACTTCTACTTTTTCATTTAGAAAACATGTAGTTGAGCTAAAATCTTAAAGGAATCTTATAATGATTGAATCGGGGCTTGATAAGGAAAGAAATAGATTTCTTTGGCCCAAAATCAAGAAACTTTTTAATGATTTCTCATGATAAAAAATACTTTATTGCAGTTCAAATTTCATCATTGAGAATTTAGACCATGTTCAGCATTCACTTTGACATAAAAGTGTCTTTGTTTATTGATTAATTTTCTTTTACTGAAATCAGGATAATTCTTCTTAATTTTGGTCGCTAATTGTTGCTCGCCTATATTGCTGATTGCATGAATACCATGAACCAATTTCTTATATAAAGACATAATTTGGTTCAGGTTAGTCTGTTAGATTCCATCATAATTGAAAACTTCAGTTCAGCATTAACTTTGATAGGAAAATGCAATGCCATTTTGGTTGGTAATAGTTGCTAGCAATTATCCGTTTATAATTTTGAGCAATGTCTCATTGAAAAAAACATAGTTTATCACATTTTATTCTGTTAAATTTGATCATTATAAGGAATTTAAACCATGTGCAGCACTCACTTTAGTGTAAAAGGACAATGTTTTGACAAATGTTGTAATTCTTACAACATTTGCAATAGTTGCAGATTAATCTCTCAGATTTCATCAATATTGACAATCTAAACCCTGTTCGACATTCATTTTAATGTAAAAGTGCGATTTTATCTCTCATCCACTGTTAATGTAAAGTTATTGATTATCACCTCTTTGATTTTCTTCCTCTTGAGCACATGTTCAGCTCAGTAAATCACGTGTGCTGTAGCTAGTGATTTATCTTCTGTTCAGCGTCTTCAGACTGTTATGGGGTCGGCAGCGGAGCAGCCGATGAGCACCTCGGGCCACATTTGAAGTGCCTTTGATGTAGAAAGATAGAAACAGGAGTCATAGCATCGTACTATCACCCCCCCATCCCCCCACTGTATATCATCAGTGGCAGGAACACGAGGGGGGCGGGGCTGATTTATTGTTTTCACACATCTGTGGGTGTGATGACAGTAATTTAGGGCTTTTTCTCCTCCCTCTAACCCGCCCATTAATTGAGCTGAGGGAACTCGACAGTAATTCTTTGTATGCTATGGAAAAGGAAAAAAAATATACATGAATATAACAGCACTAGTCTCAACATTGAAATGTTATACTCAAGTTATTGTGACCACATAAATGAGTGAGTGGGCAAAAATGCAAGGATTACAATAATCTGAACTCTACAGTAGATAAAGTGTTAATCTGTATTTGACATACCTGTCACATTTATGTTTCATACAGATTATATTTATGACCAAAACATCATATGTTGTCACATATGTTGTCAATATGCTGCACATTGACAGGTGAAACTCACAAGGTCACAAAGTCAATAGAAAGATTTATCTCGGAGTTTGGCCTGTAAACAGGTTCAGATCGCTCGGGATGAGCTAGAAAACAAAGAGAAGGACAGAAATCCCTCGGTAATGCTAACATGAAGCACCTTTCAGGCAATGTTCAAAACTACATGTATTAAGATGAAAAACAGATTTGTGTACACTTCCTCATCACAAGAAAATGGCCACATCTTTGATAGGCTTCTTTTCCTCCTTGGTTTTACTGAGCTGAATCAAAACCAAGATTTTTTTTTAGAAGGTTGATGGTAACTTTGGTGGTCCCCAGTCGAACTCCCTGAGGAACCCCTGCATGCTGCATAGCAGCTACAGTATTTTTCTTAGGCATAGTTGATCTTTAAACTTGTGGCTTGTCTTTTTATGAAGAGGAACTGTGAGGTGTTGTTTGTTTTTCCTTTGACTAATATTGTGCAGTTTTGCTACCATGAACAGGTTCTGTATTTGAAGCTTGGGCTGCAGAAATGTCAGATTTTAGATGACTTTAGCTTTCTCAGATGGCAAATAGTGAAAGCTTTAATGAAAATGGGCTCTGGAGTGGAGGAATCATCCTCAGGCGATGGGTCTAGTTCCAGAGCCGGCGTCAACCAGAGGATGTGTCATTCTCTCATCAGGAGAAACTTTTGCTGTCAATCTGAGGACAGTTAACTTGATTAAAAACATCTTCTGAATAGAAGTTTTATGCAAAGAACCAGAAGCTCCTCCCACCTCCTGTCTCACCTGTCAGAGTTATGAAAGTCACTCGATTAGAGCTACAAATTACTTCTTTAAAGAAGAAGTGGAATTACGTGCAAACCACTCTTATCTGTCTTTCTGTCAACATTCTATCAGTGTTGTCAAGATGACTAAAAATGAGTACTTTAGAGTTCCTAGTTACTGAGTAAGTTACTTGGGAAAGGAACTTGTGATCTTTGTAGTGTGATTACAGTGAGTTGCCCTCCTCCCCTCCTCAGCTTTGTTTATGTGTCAGAAGCAATCGGCAGCTTTGTGAAAAGTGTGCGTTTTTTGTGTGAAGATGACAGGTGTAAGCGAGGTGAGAAGGAACCCGATTCTGGAAACCAGAGTGCGTCACTGAGACTGAAACAACGTGTGAAGGTTTGATGGATGAAGGTGCGACTCTTTGTTTACGTCTTTCACAAGACATTCCAAGAAGAGCCGACTTAGCTCCTGACAGCTCGCCGAGCGGGGTCGTCCCGTCTGAACCTTTCACAGCGTGTCAACCACGCCGCCGCTAACGCAAAGGACGTCGTCTCTGATCGGGGAAAAGCTTTCCAGCTGGTTCGGTGCGAGTGACTACTGCAGTCGTGTGTGCGGGGACGTTTCCCTCTGCTGGTTTCGTAGCTGCTGGAAACAGACGTGACACCGTTTTTCAAGGTGTCAAAACAAAATGCATGCGTCGTCTGGCAGCAGATAGCTGATCTCTGGAACTCTCTTTCACTTTACCAGCATTCCGTTGAAAGGGGAGGTGTAGGTAGAGAATTACAAACACTTCAATGTTTTATACATAGGCCCTTGAAATAAAGCACATTAGGCATTCCCTTTCCAAACACTCGGACTGAAGCAGAAGCAGCTGTAGATTAACATACTAATGACCAAACCACTGCAGCGCTGCTTGGCATGTCAATGTGGTATTAGCTGTTCCTGGACAGCAAATTTCTTCTCCGAAAAAACAAACAAAAAAAAGCTACATTCTTGCTGAAGCGTCCAAATTTCTGTCATGCACCCTTGTGGTGTCTTTTTTTTTTTTTTTTTAAGTTCACTTTTATTTATATTGAGCCAGTTACAACTTAATTATCTCATGGCAGCACAAACAGAGAGCGAGAGAGAGAGAGAGAGAGAGAGAGAGAGAGAGAGAGAGAGAATGCACAGACTACAAGAGAAAGAAAGAGAGAGAGAGAGAGTGCACAGACTAAATGAGAAAGAGTTACTGATGTGTAATAGTGAAATATCAATGTTTGGAGGTCGGAAGTGGAGACAAATTGCGAGTATTTGTAATCTTGTATTAGTAACTTCCACTCCACACAGCGAGAATTTTCCTTCACTTCTGTTAGAAACAGTTTTCTGTGAAGTGATGATGGGATTACTTTCAGTTCTTGGCTTTGCTCTTTGTATTGGCAGGATTCAGCCTCTCAGTTATTAACAGCACTTATAGATCCAGGAGCTTCACTCAGGCCCTCCAACAACAACACAGGCAGCAGAAAAGATGCTATAAATCCACTTTTTCTACACTTCCCATCAGATTTAACAACCTGCAGACATCAAGCAGAATAGATTTGGCTGTTTTTTGTTTCTTGGCTGCTTCTCCTCTATGATGGCTGCTGGTGAAAGACTGCCAAAGTCTTCAAAAAGCAAACCTCGTGTGGTTGTTAGGGCTATTTTCACCTGTACCCTGGATGAGTTCACTCAAACTTAGCAGCAGAGAGGAATTCCACTGATAACCTTTAACTGGGATTAGCTAAAGCTAACAGTAGCACCATGCAGATTAATAGGCAGTTTCCTGTTTGTGCTTCAACTCTTGCTGTCTTTCCTGCGCTCAGATGAGGAATAATTACCCGTCGTGATGTTCAGCAAAACATCCCAGATTGTTGCTCACAGTGGGATGTACCATCAAGAAGGAATTAATTATTTCTACTTTTAGACCGAACCTGATCGACATGTAGGGTCATCTCTTATATTCTCAGATTGCAAACTTTAACTAAATGGATTGGAAGCAGATCTTTTGTGCTCCTCGTGTTGATGAGCTGTTATCTATTCAGACTGAGCAGGATCATAGCGTCTCTGGATAAACGATGTCAAACTGGCCTGAGTGTGGCTCTGTAGGTCAGAGTTGAAATTGTTTAGCAAATTTGTTGTGTCATAGACTTTCGACACCTGGAATAATTCCTTTATATCCACAAAAAAGAAAAATAAAGTGTAAGGAATTATGATTAACACAGTAAAATTTGTGTGATTATCAAATTATAAAGTCTCTAATTGATTGACAGACCTAGTTCTTATTTAACAGGGCTCTTTTGGGATTGGGGTCATACAAAGAGTGGAGCATGCTGGGAGACTGTGCATGTTTTGAAGGTGTCGGTGAGCTCCCAGTAATAAATGACTAATCTGCCTTCATGGTGGAGGGCAGACATGAAAATGGGGGGGCTTTAATATAAGAACCTTATGATGGAGGTTATTAGCGCTGAGGTCTCAGCGTGCTGATTGGCAGAGAGCGAGCGGCACATGCTGGATCCCACCGATGACCTCAGGGACGGGGCTTTCTGTGACTTACCGGGCGTTGTGCCTGGCTCTTTGTTCGGGCCATGTGTCGCCCTGGGAGCATGCTGCTCTTTCCAAAAGCCCCGGGTTCAAAGCCGCCCTGCCCGATCAGAGACGCAGGGATTGGGCCGATGCCAGGAAATAAAGAGCATCCCAAACATCTCGCACAAAGAACACCCCTCTCTGATGCTCACCCCCACTGCCCCTCTCTGGCTTGCTTCCTACTTTAGTTTGTTGTGTATCTGCTGGCTTGCTCGGCCACTCGGCCCAAAGGTTCTTAATCCCAGGTCAGTCACCACTGAGCTACACACAGCCTCCATTTCTCCCTGAAAGACCCCGTGTTGTTCCTCCCGACTTGCTGTTCTTATCTGTGCACAGCAAACGCGAAACCCTCGGATATCCATCTGGTCTTTTCAGCTGATCCCAATTCCCACCACGTGGACAGATGCTCCTCTTCTCCTTCCCTCTCTCTAAGATCACCTCCTCTTCACTTTCTTCCTCCGTTCTGGCTCTCTTCACCTTCGCTGACATCACATGAAACCCTCCACAGACTTGTTGATAAAGATAAGCCCAGTGAGATAGATTGTGTGCGTGAGAGAGAGTAAATCCGCCACCTCCTCCCCTCCTCACCCTCACCCTCCCTCTCCGGCACTGGTTCAAACTCCTGGCACGTTTCGTCTGCTTAGGCTAGCAAAGCCACTAAGCCAGCCTCCCCCTCCATGCACAGCATTAGCTAACCTGCTTTGCGGCTATTCCCTAATCAAAAACATTTACAGCGTGAGCCAAAGCCTGTGTGGGCCAAAATAGACACACTGCCATTCCTCCCCCTCTCCTCCTCACCCGCCCCTCTTGTCCATGTATTTGCGATGGATTAGCCCAACAGGTGCCTAATTATGCTAATCAAAAAAAACGCTCCGAGGAGGAACTGAAAGAAGGTGAGCCAAATGGGTTTGAGTTAAAAAAAAATCTAACTCAAAAAAGAAAAGGTCCATTCCTGCTCCATAGAAATAATTAACGGTTCATCCAACAGGTGCTGTATTCGGTTAGAAAATCAATCTAAAGTGAAGAATCGGGTGATGAGCATTCTTTTTTTCAGTTAATGTCAGCAGCTGCCTCTTCCAATGTCCCATTAAAACACACACACACACACACACACACACACACACACACACACACAAGCACAGTTTACACAGCTTTCAAAGTGCTGAATTCTGGCCTCGGCCAATGCAAAAGAACATCTGCCAGCAGAGGATATGGAAAAGACCAATAACGTGGTTCAGCTAAAAAAAGAAAAAAAATTCAGTTGGTAAAGGATATGAGATCACTGCAGGGGTGACAGGTGTGTTGGATCCTTGTAGATACATGAAGCTCCAAACATCAGGAAACAGTCACATTTTGTTTCACATTTTGTTTGGATTCGAGCAGAAGATCTTTGATACTGGACTTCTGACGTAACACACTGTTTTCTTTCTGACGGGAAGTCTTGGCCCGTGAGTCAAGGTAGTGGCTGTCCAAGATGTGAGTAAAATGTGTGATGCGACCTTTGAACTTTTCCACATAAGGCAGTACCACTTGACCACGGTGTGAAAGTTTTGATGCTCACCACCTGATTTCCATCCATTATGTCAGAGAGCAACAAAGACTCATTAGGCCAATATTACAGGAGAGGTGACAGGTGCATTGAATCTTTATGGCGACATGTATCTAATGTCAGGAAACAGTCCGATTTTTTTTTTACCTTCAGGCTATAAAAGTACATGTTTTCGTTCAGGTAAAGATTGGTAAAGTCGACAACATTTCTGGGCCAAGTACCAAATACGTGTGCATTGTGAGTTACACTAATAATGCTACTGTAGTTAAACTTGCTCACTTGAGGTAGGATCACCTGTTTCCAATGTGAAAATCTTAATCTGAACACATTATGTCCCGCTAATGTTCCAGGTGACCACTAGAGGGGGCAATTACAAGGGTAAAATATGCACATAGATTATCTGCCTGGTTCTTGTCATCAGGGAAAGATGGAATAAAAACATGAAACCTTAGCATTATTTATCATTTGTTATTCCAGTCAAATGTCATATTAAAGCTGTTTTCCAACACATTCCTTTATCAGGTAATTAATCAGACCCACAATGTCACTCCTCTCAATGTTAGCACCTGCCAAGCCTCCATTAAAACACACACACACACACACACACACAGACACACACCCTTAGGTACAGCACTTGGCATGATCTCACTACTGTATCTTCAAAATTAGCAACACACAAGAGATTATAAA
>OMNM01013016.1:8289-31887 GCA_900302745.1 Parablennius parvicornis | reverse complement strand
AAATCAATTGGTCAAAATTGGACATATTCCTCACATGAGTTCTGTGGGATGTTATAAAATCTAATTTAATACTATCTTACGGTGTCATGCATTATTTGTAATAAAAGTTGCCCCCAGGTGTCTGTTTTTACTTGTATTAGGGCGACTGTGATTAGATATGGTGCCAGTTTCTTACAGATTTTATCAGTCCCCCTCTGAAAAAAGGAAAAAAAAGAAAGAAAAAAGAAAGCATCAGCGAGGCGAGCTTGTGCACAAAGTTCGACTAAGGTGAACTTGTGCATGGTGAAAGGACAATACACCGGGCTCGGCATCAATATATATGTGCCATTTAAAACAAATGCCCCCCAAAAATCCTGCAATTTCAATGTATTACACAACATTACATGTCTCTTGTGAGTTTCTTGAACTCATGATTGTTAATTTGGGAAAAACAGGAATGACCAAATGACAAGAAATGACCAAATTAAAACAGATATTTCATTTCTGTCTTCATGATAAAATACAAAACAGCTCGTCACATATGAAATAGGACACTAAAACCCTGTTAAATATATTAATTTATTGCAGACTAAGCACACGGTGTGCACTTCTGTTGTTCTGTTGGCAAGCTCTTCAGCACTGGTGCTCCTGGTATCTCTGTTCAGGCACGGACATGCACACACGCACGCACACACGCGCGCACACACACACACACGCACGCACGCACGCACGCACACACACACACACACACACACACACACACACACACAACTTTAGTGTTACCATCAGGTAATAATCTTTAACTTTCATAAGCAGAACACAACCATGTGAGACACACGAGACATAAAAAGGGATCCTATGAGCTCAACGATCAATTCACATGACAAACGTTCTAAAGGGGAATTACAAACTGAAGTGTTGCCACATTCTTTTAAATATATATTGACCGCGTGATATATGACAGCATACATTCATTTTGCATAACATCAGTTAGTGAAAGGTTAGTGAAAGGCAGCATGAAAATTATCATCTGCTTTTTCAAAAAGGAGAACTGTCTTTGGAGACCTTTCTTTGGTTAAACAGCATCATAATTAACATGTGCAAAAAGAAGATATGCCCGGATTACTGTTCACAAGTTTGTCAAATGTTTAATGGAGAAATAACTGTTTTGTGATGTTTCTAACATTCCTGGATGAAGTGTTTGTTAGAGAAAAGCAGCTAACATAAGTAATATTAAAGATTCATTTTTTGCATAGTAATTTTATTAATTTTCAATGATATACATTTAAGAACAACAAAATAAACATAATTCAGCTATAATAGTAGTAAAGCTCAATATTTCAAATCTAAGGTCAAAGGATTTTTTGATCCATGGGCCGAGAGTCACACGAGGAACAGGAACATGAGGTATTTTGCGTTGCTACTTTTTTACTAAATTCCATAAGAAAATATTCCAGATTATATTCTTCGTAATTGAATCATAGTGAATAATTCTTTTTCACCGTTCCACACAGAGCATTACAATATTGATAATGTAGTTTTAAATTGAGAAATGTGCACATTTCACTAACATTTTGTGCATTCTCTTATTACGAGTGGCCAGATACCGGCTGATTGTATACTTAGGTGTGTTTTCTGCTGCAGTTTTCTTTTCTCTTCCACCTTCAGAAGTCAGCAGTCAATTGGCTATCAGGCGAATAAAAAAGGAGGAAGGACGCTTGGAGGGGCATGCTCTTGCTCTGAGGACAGTAGCCTCTGGAGGAGGAAGAGGGGGAGGAGGAGGAGGAGGCGAGGAAGCTTTGGGTTTTTTATGTTTGTTTGCCTTTTTGAAGATCATAAATTAAATTTTTTTCCCTCTGACCTTGATGGCAGTTTTCTTATTTTGGTTTACTTTATTATTTTGAGTTGGAGATCACTGGTGGTCCAGTTTTGTTGTGTCCCACATTAAACTAGATTTTTTTGTTTGAAGGAAGTGCAGGATGCGACAGCCACATACCGGTTGGCACTGTGCTTAGCCCTCTCTGGTTATTTTTGGCTGGGCCTCCACCTCTTTTCGGTTCATCACTTTAGAGAATAATGCGTTAAGAAAAAAAAAACCAAACACTGAATTTAAAAAAAAAAAAAAAAAGAAGTTTTTAAAATCCTTAAGTTTTTTGTGTGGCATTTTTTTTATGTTTTGGTATCTTTTAGCCGAGACGTGTTATTTATTTTAAAAGGTTGTAAAAAACATTTTTGCCGAGATTGTAGAAAAATAGTCCATTTTTAAAACCCAAACTTGATGGTTGTGGAAGTCAGGAGGCGATATTTTGCATCTGCACGTGTTTATGGTGTCGCTTTATTTCTTTTGGTGTCGTTATTGATCAATATAACCATTTATTGTGATTTGATTATGACAGTTCCTGTTTTCTTAGATTTCTCAATAAATTGATATTTAGATGGTCTATTATATTCCCTTACAAGAACAGTAGTTTTATTCCTTGCAGATTGGACATATGCATGAAACACTGCTGTGTATACTTTATGATCAGAGCCATTTCAAATGTGTAAACTGTGTTTTGCAGTTCATTTTCACTCAGGAGCATCAGCTTCCAGTATCTGAATTTAAGGCATGACTCTTATGTACAGAGTTCTTCAGCTTTTGAGAACTGGTGAAGCATATTTAGCATTGTTAATGTAAGCTGTATCAGGTTTTCCCTGATTCCCAGTTAAACCTGGAAGAACATTTCCATTCACATATCTGTATGAAAAAACTAGGAATGCAGAGCAAATTTCATTTACCGTCTAAGGTAGGAAGTAGCTGACCTGACAGCTGATTTACAGTCTGTCAGGGCTACAGTGTTTATATACTGTATAATCTATCCATCTATCTATATATACATATACACATATATATATACATATATACACACATACATGCATACATATAACAAATATAAAGGTTGAATATGTCATTTCATTTGTGGCATTTTCTGGACAAAATGAACAGTACCTCACAGGTGAGGACTGATTGGCTTTCATATTCCAAAATAAACTCACATGACTGGTTTATTTGCAACTTTCAGAGTCACACCATGAAACTCTCACTGTATTTTGAAGACAATAGTTGATACAAAAGTAAATACAATATTTAATCTTTAATAGTCACTTCTGACACATCAGGGGGTGCTGAAGATTTGTTTTGCGTCTTTTTTGGTCCTGAGTCACTGTCAAGGTTTTCATCTTCCTCGTCTCCAAGGTCTTCATCATCATCAAAATCATCATCACTGCCAAAGTCCAAGTCTTTCTTCTTCCCACATTTTTTTGGTCTTTGTTCATTTTCCTCTTCTTCCTTCTTGTCCAGATGCGAGTTTATCCTTGAAAGAGATTTAAAAAAGTATGTTTTGTTTTAGACATTGACATTTCAGTTTTGCTCTAACCACAACAAAAGAACACACGTATGATAAAAATTGCCAGTAAAGCACAATCTTCAGAAAGATCTTCCACTCTTATGCCATTTAAATCCACGGTGAAAGAATATAAAAAGAATAAACCCTTTGACCAAAATGACATGGAAATTGTGTATGTACTTATGTCATTAAAAAAAGTTATTATATTTGATCTATGGAAGAAAAAAAAAAAGATCAAATACTGGAACTATTATTGGTGAAGGACACAGAAGCAAGACATGGTTCTAATTATCACTTGTAATATATATTGTTGGCCACAAGATGGCAGACTCGAAGTATATTTGTTTTATTCCCCCTTCAAACTATAAACTAGTTTCAAAATACTGCAATGTTATGGGTGACCAAACAGTATTATTGGTCAGAAGTCTTAGCAAAAATGTCCTCAGTAGGATTCTGGGCTTTATGGCCTTACGTGTGGAGTTTTACATGTTTTGCTTTAGCATGTGTTGCTTTTTCTCTGGAGAGTCCAGTTTCCTCCCATCAGTCCAAGAACATGTGCGTGAGGTTCATCGGGATCTCCAAGTGGCCCCTCTGGCTGCGTTCACACTGCAGGTCTTGATGCTCAATTATTTTTGCTGGTATCCGATTTTTTTTTGCGTGATCATTCTCATTACACTTTAAACGCGACCTCTATCAGACCGCCATGAGAATGTGATCGAATCAGTTTCGGGCCCCAGAGTGCATGCGCAGAGGACGCTATTGACAGAAGTAAATATGGATGGCACGCCGGTCCGCACCAGGGTTGTCTGATGTGACTGACTGTTTCAAGCCCCAAAAACATAAAACCCACGCACCTCAATAAAAACCAGACCGAATCTCAGCTGGTGTAAGAATCATGTTAAAACCGTAAAACTATTATACATGTAATACGGAACACACCATAAACACACAAATGCACAAAATAAACAAAGTTCAAAGGTAAGAGAGTTTGGCTCCCCGAATGGGGGATAACCGCCATATTTGACGACACAGGTCAGCACAAGTCGATCCATTTTCAAGCGGTTGTTAAATTTGAGTCGGCAAAATCTAGACAACATGAGGAGGGAAAGGAGGAGGAGAATGAGGTAAAAAGACAGCACATCTTTTAACATTTTGGCCGAACTGCTTCCTCTGGCGCTTATCCGTGACGTCAGTCACACGTCAATGACGAAGCAGTCGCATGTACATAAATATCCGCATATGATCGACGCCTGGGTCTGGTGTGAACAAATTGGAATTGGAGCTTTCACACGGCCGCAAAATAGGTTGGCTATGTATCACTTGTGAGCAAAAAAATCTGAATTGGGTCGCATTTCCCTGCAGTATGAACGTTCCCCAAGTGTGAGTGTCTCGTCTCTCTGTGTTAGCGCTGTGGTGGGTTGGCTCCTCTGCTTTCAGAGTCAGGTGGGATCGGCTCCAGCACCCAGCAACTTCAAGTTGCATGTACTTTGATAGAAAATGCCAAAAATATCACAAAAGGAACTTAAAAGGAATTTATGTGAAATTAATGAGTGAAAAGATCAAACATTAAATGGGTTACAGGACACATAGATGGTTTTTCTCAATTGAAAGTAGAAGTCGAGATGATCAACTCACGGAACAACAATGTCTTCTTTCTTCCCACACTTGCAGCAAATCTCAAATTGCAGAGAGCATGGCTTACAGATTATGTGATATGCGTCTTTCACAGTCTTCTGAGAACATCTCACACTGTAAAGAAAAGATCATACCGTTGATAAGTTCGAACATTTGACCACCATACAACAAAGTATAACACAGTAAATAATGCATTAATGTTGAACTCATGCGATACAGAAGAGAATTACCTTGGACATCCTTAAGTCTCATATTATTTGTCACTAATGAATTAAGCCATCACAAGCTAGTATGTGGCAGAAAAGCTCTAATTCAATTTCTAGTGACTACTTTTACTCAAAATCTGTCTATATGTGTCTGATTATAGGAGATCAAAGTGTTGTCCTTTAGAGGGGTTCAAATTATCTGATGAACTAACTGACAAACATTTGTTGAGTCCCTTGATTTGTACTTTACTCATTAGTTACCTTGGTGACATGCATTTCAAGGATTTCAATCCAGATGCACTGAGGACCCATATTTACTATTTATAATTTCCACTGAGTATAACGGAAACGGTAAATTCTCTTTGGAACGGCAATAGACTATATCAAACAGAAGTGTACTCACCATTTCTTGGCCTGTGTAAGTGGCTTATATTTGCTGTATTTCACTTTCCACTCCAGAACACCTTTACAGCGTTGACAGAGACCATCGTGGATCTTTGCATTTGCTTTCTATATTTAATAAATCATATAAGCAGAGACATGAGAGGAATGCTTTGACATGAAAAGTGTTGTAAGAGGGGTTTGCCAAACAAGTACATTGGACAAGCAACGTTTATAAAAATGTAAAGCATGTTGTTATAGTTGTTTGGATATTCAGGTTATGCAGTTTTTGCATCATTTGGATTTTTTTTTGTATCTAACGTATGCACAAAAAGTATAAAAAAGAAATAGTTTTAGCTAAATTATTTATTTCTTGCAAAAGTGCTTTTTGGCAATACATTTGAAGAGCATCTTAATGTATTTCTTTGATATTTCTTATGTCTTCACAAGGTTTTTTTTTTTTTGTATTTCTTTAATTTCCTTTATTTCTATGTAAAGCGCTGTGAATTGCTCTGTTTGAATGGTGCTCTATACATATATTTTTTGCTTTGCCATCTTTACTTACCATAATTTGTGCCCAGAAACATACATACTGAGAATTGTGGGATCAGATTAGGCATGTTTTCCAAAAGTAGAACATAATATATTACACCAGTGACAGATTAATACACCCATAGTCCTATATAGTGATGAGGACTCACTCTATTTCTTATCTAGCATAATATATTTCCTTTGCTCTGTGCAGCTGTCTATATAGTTTTTGAAAAATCTTAACTGATTTGGATTTTTGTCAAGACTATTAGAAAATAAGACCAATGTCGTTGCAAACTAATGATCAAGTAGTGAGGCCACTTGAACTTGTTGAAGTTATCTTGTCTAGGCTTGGCAGAGCTACACATGACATTACTTAAATACGGACGTACCTTCACTTGTGCCGTCGCTCCGTATTTATCATTTTTGTAGGCGGTGGTGTTTTGATGTTTCTGACCCCGTGATCGAGACACATTACCCTTCTGAGAACTCATTTTATGGAGGATTTTTTCCCCAATCCACGCGTTCAACTATTAAACAAAACCAAACACCATGCTGGGCACGAGCCCTAACCCGGAAGTAGTACTTGCGTACGTCACAGCCAAAGCGTGATTATTTCTAACGATTCATTATAAGAAACACTATGAATAAATACATTTATTTTTAAAAATATATTCTAAAAATATATATCTATTTACATTTTGTCGGCTGTTTATGAAAATGTTCTTGTTGATGACGTAATTAGCAACCCTGAGAACACCCTTGTCACCTCTGATTGGTCACTGTCTGGAAATAGTAATCGCCTATTGGCTTAACCAGCTGTCAATAAATCATATGGGCGGCAACTCTGTGTTCTCGCCAAGTACCGCCCACAGCGGTGTTTCTTTGGTGGATTGTGCACATCAGCGCTCTTTGCCATTGGTCCACATAGCTGTCAATCAACACCTCTCCTTTCCAAAACCAGGATAACAAGCAGAGTGATTTTCACCACGAAAAGAGGTGATGTTTCAGAGGCAGGTGACACCACAGTGAAGTGATTGGAGAAGACACCGCGGACATTACTGCTATTATTTTGTTAAAACACATGTCGCTCTGTAGCTGTACAGACCTGGACCGTGTGGCTGAATTGATCTCGTTGTCATTCAGGGCCATATGCTGAGAAAAAAACAGAAGGGAGGAGAAAAAAGGGAACGGAGGACGAGGCGGCTGCTACAGCTAATAGTAACTCTGCTGCCAGGAGGGAGATTCACATTCAACGTGACATCCGGTAACACATCGGACGCGGTGCCCGAGGGATAATCTGGACGAGGATAACCTCCTCAAGCTCCTCGCAAGTTTAGTTGGCTGTGGTGTGAAGATAAAGCGGGGAATACGGAGACCTTGGCCACGACTGTCACCTCGGTAATAGAAACCCAGCGAGCGGTCAGCCGCCGTCCAGGTAACCGCCACATCGTTTCCTCTCTCGGTGTTAATGAGTTGCACGTTCACGTCTGTGTTGACGCTTAATTGACCCGCCACACTTGACAGTAAAAACTGCCTAAAGCCAGTGCAGATGAAATACTCACAAACCAGCCCAGATTAATTGTAATCTCTCTCAACACACTGATCCATCCACTCCCATTTTATACCAAAGCACTGCAGGGATCCTGCCTGTGAGATTATACAGTTTTGTAGTTAATGCTCCAGCAGTTTGTGTAAGTGTCTTCAAGATGTGTTCACACTGAATCCTCTCTAATATCTCTCACTGATTAAGTTAAATGGTATATTTAGGTTTTATTAGGCTGGTATCACAAGCCAAATATATTATTTTAAATGCATCACAAGCATGATGAAACAAATGTATATGGAATAGGTCCAAGGCCAACCAGGAAATGTCTTCTTTTGTCCTAACCATAATATATAAACATTATTACCCAATATGGCTAAAGCATCCGGACAATAGACACATTTGTCTGAAAATGTTTTGTATTGATAAACAATGCTATTCTACTTAATGGACATGCTTATTTAATGATGCAGCAAATCTGCATTCTGTGGGTAACATAGCTGTTGTTTCTTATGATGTTTGTTTTTCATTGATTTTAAGCTTAGGTGTAATGTGTCTTTCCCAAGGAGGGCCTCAGGGCTGTATATTCTCTTAAAATTGAAGAGACAAAAATAAGCATTCATCATGACATAACTTTTTAATCTTTTAGAGAAGTGTATAATCCAGGTCAAGATTTCCTTTATTTAAAAGAGAGTTTAAGCAGTGGTTTCAAACTCTAGTGATGTAATAGAAGGGAAGTCTCAAGATGTGGAGGCAAGACTTTCAATTTCACTCCTCTTTTGATTATGTGAATCAGTTACTTTATCAGTCATTGATGTATTGGCATTGTATTGCAGCTGCATGTAGTCTGATGTCTTACTTGGAAATTTAATCCCAGACGTTTTGTCACAACTTGAAAGTAAGAAGGCATTTCTCCCCGTCCCTTTGCAATTCAAAGGCATCATGTTCCAAAGCGGCACTACAACCTAAGATACATTTGAGAATGACCTAAAAAAATGTTACTCCTGAGGGACATTTCACCCAACCAGCTCATGTGTCACTAAACGAGCTCTGCAACTGGCAATTCCAAAGCACCTGGCATGTCTAAGAGGTAGCCTTAGGTGGGGGTCCAGGTGCAGTGTAGAAACGAAAAAGCCTTTTTGGTCAATACCGGCTGAGTGATTGAGGAGCCTCGGACACTCACCAAAGCTCTGGAAGTATGATGGTCTTATTGTTTGTTTCTTTTTTCTTTCCTGTCTGAGGAGACCCATGCTCTCTGTAGAGGGGAATTGATGACATATCAATAAAAACGACCCAGTCCAGGAAACCCCCTGCTTTTCCGCTTAACAAAGACAATAGCTTATTGTCAAGAGACAGTCATTGAAGAGCTCTGTTGTGTGAATTTGATCTTGTCTTGTTTTCCTTGTGATGAATCTGCAGGGGATGCAGCGGCGACTCGGTGTTTCAGTTGTTTGAGCCCCGTTACATTTGTTTTCTAAACTTCTCCCCTTTGCATTTACTTGTGTGATGACGAAGATACTTAAACAAACTCTTCTCTCTTATTTATCACAGAGTGTTGAGGATGAACCATTTATCCATCAGTGAGCTATGCTGCCTGTTCTGCTGTCCGCCATGCCCCAGCAAAATCGCCTCCAAGCTGGCCTTCCTGCCCCCCGAGCCGACCTACAGCCTCATGAGTGACGACAGCGGCAGCCGGTGGACACTGCACCTCTCGGAGCGCGCCGACTGGCAGTACTCGAACCGCGAGAAGGACGCCATCGAGTGTTTCATGACGCGCACCTCCAGGGGGAACCGCATTGCATGCATGTTTGTGCGCTGCTCCCCGAGTGCCCGTTACACGCTGTTGTTTTCCCACGGAAACGCAGTGGACCTGGGTCAGATGAGCAGCTTTTACATCGGCCTGGGCTCACGAATCAACTGCAACGTCTTCTCCTACGATTACTCGGGTTACGGGGCCAGTTCCGGGAAGCCCTCAGAGAAAAACCTGTACGCCGACGTCGACGCTGCCTGGCAGGCACTGCGATCACGGTAAGGACAGATTTATACGGAAGGGGGAGGGTTGAGCTTGTGAACTGAAGTCTCTGTACCGTATTGTCGTAATGAAGAAGAAACTGAGCTTTAAAGCAAAGTGGTCTCTTAAGTCTCTCTGCGCCCCAACCATCACCAATGGCAAACTATATTCCATCAATGGCCGCATCACCATTATAGTTATCTTCATATGGCCGGGTTATAACATTCAAGTTAAATAACACAGAGCTCAGTAAGTTTCTCTGCATTTTCCATCTTTAATTGTTCATATGAAAAGAAGTGCATTCTATATTATTAAAACATAAATATCTTTGAATTATTGAGAGCCATATGACTATCAAAGATCTAAAAGTGAATTTCAATGAAAAATAATGTAAGTCAACCTTTTAACTGTCATTTCACAGGTCACACAGTCAACATACGTTTTGGTGGATTCACTTTGTTTTCGCCTCGCACAGTGCAGCAACATGGAGTTTTATTTTAGGAGAATGATATGCATTTCAAGTTCTCGAGGGGCCATATATAATGGCACGGAGTGTCGGATTTGGCCCGCAGGCCTTGTGTTTGACCCACGTGACACAAGATTACTATTGTGGGTGAACATGAGCTTCCTTCACCGGTTGACGTATCCAGGAGACGCTGCTGTTCTTCCCCATCGAGGAGCCAGTTGAATTATTAGAGCATCTGATTTAGAATGGCCCCTCCCATTAGAGGGTTCTTTGCTTTCAATATTGCCGCTATCACCCCATGTGGACTGAGCAAGTTAATGGAAACTGGGAAACTGATGCGGACACGACCTGTAGTTCAGTGGTTTCCAATCAGGTCTGCTTGAGGCGTTCCAGAGATCACGGAGGGCGCTGAGGCTTTGCCTATCAGAAGTTGTCGAAATGATTTTGGCACATAGCAGGTTTGACATCTTGAACTTTCGATTAAATGGGAAAAACTCCTCAGATGACTGGACGTTGCAGTGAGCGTATCTTAAAGTAAAATCTTAATACAGTAAAAATGAAACTGTCAAAACTTTATGGGGTTGCGGGTGGTAATAACATATTTTTTTGTTACTACTTCTTCTGCCCATCACAAGTCTCAGAAGCTGTCAGTCGTGTGAACATTGTGGAGAGAATCATGTCAATTGAAACTTAATGTTCTTTTGGTTGACATCTTTGTACTGCCGGTTAGAAATAATAATGTGGGCTATTTTTTTTTCATGTTCTGACTGTGCTGCGAATGATGATTTGAATGGGATTCACTGGAAAAACGGCTGATGCGGATCATTGAGGAATGAGAAGAGAGCGTGAGCAGAAGACGAGTGTCGAAGGAGCTTTGTGGAAGAGTGATTAGTGAACTGAAGCTGATAAAACCACGGGTGGAGATGACGAGGAATGATTTGGGAGGGATGACTTGATGTTCCTGTGGGCGATAAGAAACGTGGGTTTTTTGAGTATGGAGGTGTTGAGCAGGTGCTCTGCTGAATCTCTGAGTGTCCCAGGCTATGAATAGATTGATATTTGTTGTGTGGTATTACACCTCTCGTGACTAAAACTTGAGTATCAAGAAAACTTTATTTGAGTTCTTGGGTTATTCAAACAGATATATTCCGCTTCATAGTGGTATAATGACTATAAAAGAAACGATAACCTGACGTCCTGGTGTGTGTGTGTAGTTTTTAATAGTATAGATGGCCAACCATTTAAGCAATGCTTTGTGAGACTTCTGAACTGAGAGGAAAAAGAAATCTGTAAACTCACGGCAAAGAAACTTAAAGAACTCACCCAGTAACAGACACATAAACAGACGCCATGTGCAGGTACATGTTGCTGACTGATTCTGAGTCATCGGTGTCTCGTACGGTCTGTCGCTGCTCATGGCAGGTGTGGACTCTGCTCGGCTTCAGTTCCTTCCCACAGATAAGACCTTTCTGCATGTAAGCAGTGCTTATCAGTCAGTTTTTGTCACCCCGCGCTCCACACTTCCTTCCATCCCTGTTTAAGGACGTCTGCTTATTGTCCTTGACCCTCTCGTCATCTCCTCCTTTTGTCCTTTTGCCGCACTATAGACACACATTGTGCCTCTGTGTGTGATTTGTCTGCTAAAAGTATATACTTTTAAAACATTCGTTTGGCAGTTTCTCTATTGTAATGGACATCTTTTAGATTATGTGACGTTTTCTAGATGTGGCGCACCTGAAAAGACTGAAAAAACTGAAGAGCCAGTAAGATGTAAATCAACCAAATGAAAGTGGAAAGTATGGAGAGCTCCTCCTACGTCAGTGCTGATGTGGGTGTACGTCTTGTTGTTGGAATTGCAGATATAAATGAAATTATTGGTGCAACCACTGGCATCAAAATGTGAAGGTTTACTAGATACCGACTTGCTCTGCGAGCATCTCCCAGCAGATTGGCAGAATTTAATGACTGGGCTTGTTTAAATAAGGATCTGTACATAAGGAAGTTGGTTGGTCAAACAGGAAACTCCATCATGAGGGTTTTTGCCCACAAGAAATAGGCCACTGCCGTGAGAACCAACCTGCTTCTCTGGTGACCAGATGCTCCTTGCGTCTCTCTCTGGGTGGGGAAGCGGTTGTATTCTTTTAATTTATGTAAAATAAATTCTTTCTCTCATGTTTTTCAACAAAGCGAATGGCACGGTTTTACCAGTTTGTCAGTTTGGAAGCAAATCTTTCTTCTGTTTGTTTTGCCCAGCAAACGACGACCCTAAAGACATCGGAGCATTTTTGGGGTAGTTGTTGTGTTTCTTTCCTCTTCTGTCTTTTTTTTTTTTTTTGATGCACTCCGTAATCTCCTGCTCTCACATAGAGTCATAATCATTTCAGAAATCAGCCTTGACGTCTGATTTCATCGTGAGTGACAGAAAACAGAGGCTTACTTAAAATAGTTTCCTCACTCATGTGGGGCAGCAATGGTTCTGGCAGTCAATAAAATAAATAAATACTGGTCTTTACGCTCACCTACTCTCTCCACGTAGATCTTTTGCATATTTGATCAAAAATCATTGCATCAATTGGTGAGATTTCTCTTTGTATTCTACACATTGCACATCCCGGGTTCATCTAAAGTGTCTTTAGAGATCAAACATTTAAATGTCATTTCTATGTTGCTTATCAACTTTGTATTCAGCTTTTTTAATGTAAAATTATTTGAGTTAAAGTCACTTGTAATCCGTGACAAACAAACAGATTCCATGCAGCTTCTGTTTATTGAAGTCAGCTAAACTTTTAAGTCAATGTGGGAGGTCGTTTGCCTTTAGTGTAGCTCAGCTTAGCCGTAGAAAGCGTGTCGCCTTCACGATGATGGGTGGCCATATGCACTCTTCCAGCCAGTCAGTATTGAGACATTTCCTGTTGTGGATCACAACAACAGTCGGGGGGGGGGAAACTAATGAGTGTCTCCTTATCCATCCACAAACAAACTCTATCCGTTTTTGCTATGTTTACAATCAGTTACGTGCTCCTGATTAAGCCTGTTTATGTTCTTGTATCCTTTTTTAAAAGATTTCTGGATCAGTATTGAGCACAGAGCTATACTATGTTCACACCTAAACGTGTTCCGGTCCAACCTCTCTATATGTGCCTTCTAAAAAAGGCTTCTGTTTTCTGTGGGATATAGATAAAGCTGTGTGTGCGTGCGCTACTGGAAGCAAAAAACAATAGCTTGTTTTTGGTCATTCTCTGCTTCACATGACTCTGTAGGTCAACCGAGGGAGAAACCTATTTAGGATCAGATGAGGAGCGTTCAGGCACAATGAGTGGTTTTGACAGTTTTGAAACCTCACCTTGGGTGCGCACTGCATGTCTTGTGATTCGCAGCCCTGCAGCACAGTGAAGCTGAGCGGCTCCTCGCTCTCGCAGCCCGGACAAGTTGAGCTGGGTTAGATGAGCGAGCGCTTGTTCTTTTTATTACGGCGCGCTTTGTTGCGCGTTCACTTAGCTCAGATTATCCCCTCTGTCCCGATATTGCAGTCACTAATGAAGTATCTGTACAATATTGCCCGGTGTTGATAAACAAGCTGTAAATAACTGAGTAATTGTTCCTGCAGGCGACACTTTGTTTGTGCTGAGTGGAGACGAGATGCAGGATATAAACGTGTGCGGGGTTTTTTTCCACCTATAAACACATTATATACTGAGATTATAAGCAAAACCTTGTCACAAAGTGAAAGCAAAACCAAAACATCAGAATGTATTTGATGATGTTTGGGTACTTATTATTCTACAGGTTTCTACACCATTACTGAATTAATAAAAAACAATTTCTTAAAAGATCTAGTTTTTATCCTGTGTCCTGTTGTGGTGTGCTTATGTGACTTCACTTATTTCAACATGTGGTTACAGTGAACAGTTACATTTGTTCCATAAGATCTACAACAATTTAAAAAAAAAAGAAAGAAAAAAAAAAAAAAGCAAATCATTCATTTATCTCTTCGTACTCTACTGTGATGAAGATGTTATCTTGGAGGACCAATCGGGTTAAAATGTGTTGTTAGTCGCTAAAGGTGATCAATAAAATCTTTGCTACTTCGCATTGGTCTTCCACAGCTCTCATAACAAGCTCACTGTAATCATAGACATTTTTCTATATCTTTCTATTTGAATATTGATATTTTATATCCTTCACCCTGCTTTGTCACATGTGCATTACTAATGTGGAAGTACTTTGGTGGGACCAGCGGTCTGTCCCTGGTAAATGGGCCGCGGTGAGAAGCAGTCAACACCACCACAGCCTGGAGCTGCTGGGTTTTCCTAACGAGGCAGGAAGGTGCAACATTTTACATCGTGAGATGATGTTGTTAGAAATGCGCCTGAGCGATACAAATAACATTTATACTCGTCTTTGGATCCATCGGTATGAGTATGATTGCAGTACAATGTTTTAAGACCCGTCTCTTTGTGTAAACATATGATTGATCTTGTATTCTACAATTTGGACTCTCAATATGTAAATGAATAGAAAATCGTTTGGCAACATGATGTGATTGGATGCAGTTAGTCCTGTCGCCAGCCTGCTGGACGACAGATGTCTTTTTGTGATGAGTACATTGTCTTGAAGCTTGTCACACTATTGGTACCATTACCATTCCCCTATTCACACATGTAGTCACACACCAAAGACTGTCTTGCTGCAAGACATATAAACTGGGTGAAATTGGAAAACGGCCCTCTCTCCCAACTAACCTTTTTCAGTTTCACTTTCCAAATAGCTTAACCTAAGGAGGACTTTCAATGTAAAACGTCGTATAGCTGGATCACTGACATCATTATATTCTTGCTTTATTGCTATGACCGTCTCATTTTACTGTTTGCAAAATCTCTGCTGTCTTCCTTCTACATTGTATATGATGTTCTCTTTGTCTGTAACTTTATTTGTTCAGAGAAGCTACCATTTTTTGACGGGCCGGTTGGTGACATTTTCCTCTATAAACCTATTGCAATATATCGATTCAACAGATACTTCTGCTTTAAATCCTGGAAGAGTTTAATGGTGGTAGCAGACAGATTACTAACAGCTCCCCAGGCCTTGTTACTGTTGCTGACTGCTACAGTGAGAAAAAATTTGAAGTAATCAAATTATTTGAACGATTTATTTCCAGGCAACATAAATGCACTATTGTGTACTGGTTTAATCAGGACAGACAGATACTTGATGAAAATAAGGCTGCTTTTATAAGCTGCGTCTTTATTTGGGGAAAAAAAATAAAAATATATATATATATTCATTCAGCTGCATGTGCCTGCTTTGCTGTGCCAACTTCATAACGCACTGCCTATTTGATAGGAGGACACAGCCCCTCAGCCTTTTGACCCCAGTGAACATGAATCAAGTAGATTGTGTTTATCTCATCAAAAGGGTTCTCTGCACAGCCTCACATTAGGAACGCTTCCGACGTCTCTCAAGTTAGATCAAACACACAGCCTGAAGAAGAGAGCTTCTCTCATGCGCTCCCATTGTTGGATTTGTCAGTGCCCGCTTTTTTTTTTTAAATGATTCATCTGACTCTTCCCAACACAGCCGATCTTGAATTTTCAGTTTTTGTTTTGTCAGCGTATTCTTTTTCTTCCAAAGAGCCTTTCATTTAAGCTCTTCCGAGTGGTTTTGATTCTTCATTTCGTGCCACAGTTGTCACTTGGCTGACAGTTGAAACACAAGTGCACAGTGAGAGACGCTGGCATACGGTAGTCCTGCTCTCTTTTGTTTAGCCTCTGTAGATGATGAGGCACTCCCTTCACCTGTGCATAGTCTGATGACACGCTCACCATGTGAGTCAGCTGCTGTGCACACTCGGGCGGCGTCCATTGTCATAATGAGGATTGCACATCGTGGAAGAATGTGACAGGTGAACTGTTTGTTGTAGCACTTTAAGAAGAAATTAAGCGTTAAGTTTGTTACTTAATGAGCTGATGGAAGCCGTCCACTTCCTCTTTTTGACCATGTGCATGTGTGCGTTTTCCAGCACAAAATGGCACTGTATCATTTTCTTTTCCCCCTCAGAGGTGGAGGCGGGCCAGCAGTCAATCCTGCTGGTCTAATATTGAGCAGTAGCGTAGCAACCACTTTGCAATGAGCTTTCAGACTGAGGTCTTCCCTCACTGTGGCCAATAAAAAAACAAAGAGGAAAAAAAAAACAAAAAACATTACTTCCCGGTCAATCAGCTTATTGATCGAAATATAAATGGCTTTTATCTTGGCAGTGAAGAATTCTCATTAATGTAGACAGGAGGAGAGTGAGGGAAGCAGTAACCCGACATTAGGATTGTTTACTTTTCTAACTTTGAAATATCAGTTGTGCTGACGAAGCCCGCAACACAAAGGTTCCTCTGTTAGATAAATCACTCGCTCACCTGATGGAACTCCTCCACACAGGCCTGTATTGTTCTCAGGTCCTCATATTTAAATCACCTAAATTCAGCTTTAATAAACAAGATCTAAATTTCTGCTTTTTTTTTCTTCCATTTTTTATTTTTAAACAAAGTCACAGCTCCTAAACATACTGACAGATCAGTGAGCATTTCCGCGACGACTCCCCCTGCTGTGGTGCAGATGGTACTCTAATCTGTGACAATTGTTGTACATATGCTCAGGAAGCCCTGAACATATCTATTAGTCATACCGACTGCTGTGGAATGAGAATATTTTTGGGTCCTCGGCGAGCACGAGGTGGGTAGTCAAAAGGGAGCGAGGGAGGATGTGATGCATAATAGATCGGATTTGTGTCAGGGGACTAAATTGATGAAGGTCTCAACCGGGGGGGAGGCTGTAACCAGGGAGCAAGACTGGCAATGGGCCGTTGAGGTCTATTCAAGCTGAAATGCAATGGAGTAAATTGCATAGTAGTGTTTGTGGGCCTGGGAGGAGGGCGGAGGAGAGGTGGGGGCTGGGGGCATCTTGTGTTGGAGCTGGGTGGGTCAAAGCCTGTCATGTTGTGGTATAAACACAAGTGCAGCTGCAGCTCCGCTCTGCGAACATCCTCCTCCTTTCTCTTCGCCTTGTCTGGATATGCACGCGTAAGCCAAAACGGAACCGTGCCACGACAGTAGGGTGGGCATACAGTCAGTGACCTTGGAAGGAGAAGGTCACGGATTCAAGCTTTGCATTATTCATCATGTTTATGTGAGAATCCTCCAGTCGAAGAAAACACTCCTTATGCCCGCACCACAGATGGTAATGACAGTGTTGACGTGTGAGGCAAAGGGTGCCACGTTAAGTTTAGGGTTGGATCCACCTACTGTCTTCCAGACTTTCTTCAAGTCTCCGGGTTGTGTAACGCTTTCCATTTGAGTCTCGTGTTCTTGGTCTTTACATTGTTGTGGCGACCATGTGAGGTTTACGTCTCTCATGATTGGCCTAGTTTCAGTGGTCTGATAGGACAAAGAGCACGGCTGAGATATGCTAAAGCTGCACTTGAGAAAATGATAAGATAATGACCGATAAAGTTATTTATTATTGTAAACAAACAGACTGTAGGCTGACTATGACAGTTAGGTTTTATTTTGATTTCGAAGGCAACAAAAACAAAACCTCTGAAGACGGAAAACATTTTTTACACCACAGCTTGTAAATCTCTGCATATATAGTTTTTCTTTATTTAGATAAAGTGTAGTTAATGTAGAATTTTTGAAATGTAAGAATTGTTGGTTTTTTATTATAAGTTCGTACTCTTTTTAGCCTTTTTAGACATTTTAGGAATTTATCTTATTTTATTTGTTTCACATGGTTACTTATTTTGAGTAGTTATACCAGTTCCAGTCATTTTTGCCATTTGACCAGGTTTATCTTTTCCTTCCGGCCATTTTAGTACTTCTAGTCATTTTTATCTCTTTTCTGTTTAGTGCATTCAGTCTCAGTTGTTAACATCTCTCCACCTAAACTAAACAAAAACTGATCATACTTCACTATTCCCCCTTGGGGAAATTCCTTATTCTGCATATCCTCGTCCTATTTCCAGGGTTATGGCGCTCCGGGGAGCTGATGGGGGTCGAGGATCTTGCTCAGGGACCCACAGTGAACTTATACATATTTATATCCTCAACACATCAGTCTTATGTTGAATTTGATTTGTTGTGTGAGAGTTGTGTGTGTGGATAGTGGACATTTATATCCTCTTGAATTGTGAGATAAGGCTCCCTTTGGAAGAGTTTCTGCTGTGCATGATTATTACCAAGACAAAAAGGTGTGTTTAAATATAATTTTGGACTGAGTGTATTGTATATTTTGTCCTCAGGTAGAAATTAAGTGATGCTTAAGAACAGTGTTTTGACTGTGATGGAGCCGTTCTGTACTGTGCTTTTCTTTCATTGTTGGCTTCCTCCAACTTCATGTTGAATAACCTGTATATCAGGCATGGATAGATGGATAAATAAATATATTCTCTTATTACATTTAGAAAGTGATTTACTGGGAAGTACTAAATGTATGTCAATAACAAATGGAATAGGCACAAAGTAGTAAAATAAATGAATGGCTTTGAATCGAAGTGGAATGAAACTACCAACGCTCATCTATTGAGAGAAAAACTCACCAAACACTTTGCATGTTCAGCACAGATACTGTTACGAAACTGAACTTCTTGTATTAAAACATCTTAGTTAAGATTCATAGAGATTAAGATGGACTGTTGAAAGCTCGAGTTGATCTTCTAATTTTATTTTGTATTGAGGGTTTTTTTTACATTACTTTCTAAAATGTGTCGCTGTACTGGTAAATTGGAAATGTGCTGTCCCCGTATGTCACATTTTACCAAAACCCAAAAGTTTAGACGTGCCAGTCTCTTGTCCAAGGACACATGGCCAGGATGAGAAGAGGGGTTGTACCGCCAACCTTGAGATTGGAATAGAACTCTCTCTACCAGTAGTAAAAATATGAAATACTGTTTAACTCATTTATTCCTGTTGTTTCATGACATGTATGCTGAGATCATGTATCTTAAGGGGGGAAGGATCTGCCAGCATCAGTTTGAAGAGAATCTCTGAAGCAGAGAGGTTGTTTATCTTTAAGCAGAGCTGAAGAGTGAAATAAAACACAGCAAAGTCGTTTGTTGCATTTTTAGAAGCGTCAAAATTGTTGCACGCTTTGCTAAAAATAACATTTTGAAATAGCATTTATCTGTAAAATATTTGCAGTTGTTGACGATCACGACTTGCCCAAATACATATTAAATGTAGAGTTGTTTTTAATAATCCAGCCTATTTGAGATTAAATTGTTCCGATTTGACCCCTGAAGCAAACACATCTCAATATCATATGGTTTAATGTGAAACCTTTATCCCTAAATTGCCAAAATGTGGAATATTTCTTATATTTCCCATGTGTATTTATTCTTTCTTGATAGATGTAATTACCACTGGCGACTGAGGTGACGTGTGTGTGCAACACTACAACGCTCTGCTTTCAGTAATCTCTTTCTGTGATTTTTTTTTTTTTTTTTTTAAAGCAGCTAATTGTGATCAAAGCTATAAAACCTCTCTGAGCCTTTAAAAAGATTTTGTGAAACACCCTTTCCCCATACTGCTGTAAAACCACAGTGAACTCTGCATTTGCAGCTTTTGCTTTTTCTTTCTTTTCTTCTTTTTTTTTTTTTTTGTGAAGCAAATTTTGAAAATTGCTCCAAACATAAATGACTATAAAAGCATGGTGATATTTAATGGCGATGAAAGCAGTTTGAAGCAGTTTTTAAATTTTTTTTAAGCCACTGTCACATTAGGAAGGGGCAGTGATTTTTCTTTGGCGTGGAGAAAGACTTGAAACGTTGACCTCCTCCTTAGTGTGAGTCACGTTCCTTTTAAACAGCCTCATTTTGTTGAATAACCAAGACGAGACTCCACGAACTGTGCATAATGTAGTTCGAGGTAATGCTGCCATTAAAGCAGAAGCACCCGTCTGTCTGCACTCTTTATCATGCCGAGCCAGTGTTATCACCCCTATTTTTAATCTGACGAGACCAGCTGACACACCTACGGTAAATAGTTCTTATACTTCCCGCTAATGACTCAATGCAAGCTGTGTGCGGACTTCCATGTTTGTTTTTCTGTTTGTTTTTTAAGTTGGTGTGTCTGCATCTTCCTTGCTGCAAGCCTACATTACAGCAACGGTTTAACGTATAAAAACCCATCACAGCAGTTTAGAGTGGAGCCAGACAGCAGTGTTCATGCAGTCATCCACATCAGTGGATTATAGGAGTGCAGCTGTAATGCTAAGCTCGTAATGTCGGTGTTGTGTTGGAGCTCCTAATTTTAATAATAGAGTGGAGCAGAGGTTTTATCAGGCCAGCTTGTGGCTGTGCAGCGGCGCACACAGCGATGCAGTGTTCTTGGTTTCAGCTCGTCAGCTGACTGCTTGCCGGACTTGGTCACGTTCTCCATAATCAGCTGTGGAATGTCTTCTCTTCCCCATTTTTTTTTCTTTCTTTCTTTCTTTCTTTCTCTCACTCTCCTCTCAGTCTCTCCCTTCGCTCTCTCTCTACTTGGATTTCTCTCATTCCCTCTCTTCCTGTCTGAGTCACAAGACTGCTGAGGTGGTCCTCACGAAACAGAAAGCCAGCTTCACTCAACTGTGGCTGTGTCTCATCTTGGTGTGCTTGTTTCAGGAGGCCCTGTAATCACTGAGTCACTGTGGTACGACGTTCACGCTCCTATTTCAGTCAGTGCCACACAGGTGTACGTGAAATAGCAAGAACAATGGGAGACTCATTAGTAATTTGAGCAGTCCCTTTCTGCTTTGTATCATTTCAGATGGCGCAGTTGGACCACTGCCCATTTTTAGTTGCGCAGCTCTAAAAATGTGTGGTTAATAGGAGTGTAAATACCTTGCTCATAAGGAAGGGTGAAGTGTGACGCTGCGATGTTCTCTGTCCCCGTTTTTCCAGGTATGGCATCCGTCCGGAGAATGTGATCGTGTATGGTCAGAGCATCGGCACCGTGCCCTCGGTAGACCTGGCGTCTCGCTACGAGAGTGCCGCAGTCATCCTCCACTCCCCACTCACCTCCGGCATGAGAGTGGCGTTCCCCGACACCAAGAAGACCTACTGCTTCGACGCGTTCCCAAAGTGAGTGACTTGTACGGACCTGGGGTCTGAAACCCGGCCTGTCGGCTCCATGCAGCTTTACAAAAAAATACTGAATACTCTGTCACCAAAAACTTTTACTGCAGGTAATGCTTAGTTTGTCAAGATTTTATTTCAATGTGTGTATGTTTGGAATAAACTCAGAAAATGCCATTAAAAAGGAATAATAATCTCACCAATGGCTGAAAATGTCTATAATATTAAATCTATAATATTATAAATGCAACATTTTTAGTCTACATGGTAAAAGTAAAAGGTGTAAAGCTGGAACATTTTCATTTAGAATGTTTGAATATGTTTTGCCGCTTCAGAAGGTTTCTTTTCATGGTAAAGGGTACAGACCGCTGGTATGAACAGATGGTGTGTGTGAACCCTGGCTAAACACGTGCCTCAAACACACAGCATCCCTGTGCACTTCAGATAACAAGTGCACAAAAACCTCTCTATGCAATGGCATTGAATGACTGAGTTTGCATAAAAAAAAACGTGCAAATACACAAGAAAAAGATGAGAAATGTGGATATTGAACTTTAGAAGACAATTTAGGAATCTAATGTGCTCCCTCTGGTGGTCAGTTGGCAAACTAACTCTAACTAACGCCGTGTCCCGTTTGGTCTCGTCTCCTCCTTCCAAAGCATCGACAAGATCTCCAAGGTGACGTCGCCAGTCCTCGTGATCCACGGCACGGAGGACGAGGTCATCGACTTCTCTCACGGTTTGGCCTTGTACGAGCGCTGCCAGCGCCCCGTGGAGCCGCTGTGGGTGGAGGGCGCCGGGCACAACGACGTGGAGCTGTACGGACAGTACCTGGAGAGACTCAAGCAGTTTGTTGCACACGAGCTGGTCAACTTGTAGAGGAGCTTGAAATCGGGGTGGAGAGAGCAAGACGGGAAGAAGAAGCATCAATAAAAAAGAGATAACCACTTTTTTTTTCCCCCTCTCTCTTCAGTTTTTTGGTGAGTAATGCAGCTAGAAGCGGTGTCTGTCTGTGTCGTGTTAACGTCTCACCATCGACCACCCCTCCCTCTCTGAACTGCTGTGTGTTGAGGCTCCGCCCACACCGTCACACGCTGCAGCCATGAACTGAGAATCACCCATTGTTTTGTTTTGGCTTAGTTTTTATTATGTTGCACATTGTGAAAGAGGGTGGAAGAAGAAAACATGCATCGAGAATATGTTGTGCGTCTGCGTCATTTTTGTTGTTGTTGCCTTTCGATGTCGACATGATCCACGGTTCTTAACGGGACACCTTCATTCAGCTTGCAGGCCTCTCCACGTTCTTGGAAAACAGCCTTTGTACTAACTGTTGTGGACCAGAGTGGCGCTTAATTCCGCCGAACTCCACGGTCAGGTTTGGACTTTACAAGCTGCAGTCACCAAGAATAATTTCTTTTCGGAGTACTGTTAATTCTATTTTTTTATATTTTCCATGATATTTGCACGCATCTGCTCACTTTCAGACCTGTACGAGACATACTGACACGTTATCTAGCTGTGCCAGCATTGCCAAATGTTTAATGGGATATGACACAGAGACTCGGGACACACACAGAAGTGTACTTTCAAACTAGAGACATCCCCAAAATCTCTGCCAGCTGTACGGAGGCCCCACTTCTCTGCTTTTAGTTTTGAAAGTGGTACAGTTTCAGTGTTGTGTAATATGACGCAAGACCAGGCTCGGGTTAAAATGTTGAGGCTGTATGTCGCCGAGCTATGAATTGTGGGCGGCTTCCTCACTACCGTTTCCACATTTCCAAGTTCAACTTGAAGTGTTGTCATTGTGGTATCGCCACGCTTTAGTCGAGAAGCTTGATGTTTTCAGAGAAGTTATAATACTGGCACTTTTGTAGACCAACATATCTGACACCTTGTATTCAACTAGATATAGTAACTATTATGAAACCCAGTTCACAACATTTAAAAAAAAAAATCTTTTGGATATATCATGTTTAAAAAAAATCATACGTACTCGCTTATGCATCTTGATGAGATCTTTCTGGAGTTTTCTGTTGGTTCTGTTAGCTGATCAACACTTTAACCACTAATGCCAATCAGAATGAAGGCTGTGAGCACAGCAGGCCTCCATTCAGTTCAGAAAGACTTTTAAAAACTATTTTAATTAGTTTAAGCATTTACTTGAGTTTGATAGCGCTGTAAAATGAAAGTACTTAGTTACTGGCTCAAGACGAGTCCAATACAAGTGGCTCGGCAGTATAAGCCTCTATCACCAATATATATTTTTGAATCTTAATTTTTCCGTTTTTTTTTTTTTTTTTTTTTTTTTTTTGTTGTTTTTTTTTTTTTTTTTTTTTTTTTTTTAAGGTATAGCTTT
>OMNM01012999.1:4165-17381 GCA_900302745.1 Parablennius parvicornis | reverse complement strand
ATGAGAGTTGTAAATAGCTGCCACGCCACCTCCTCGACCACTCTCGAGGCTATATGAGTATTAATATGACTTGGAGGGGAGGCTTCATTGAGACTGACGTACTCGTCCTTACGTAGCCAGGTTTCTGTTAGACCTAAGAGATCAATGTTGTGATCAGTTATCAGGTCATTAACTAAGACAGCTTTAGATAATAGAGATCTAATGTTTAGGAAACCACATTTAATTTTCCTGTCTTTATTTTGTCTAGTTTCACATTTGATACGGAGTAGGTTATTGTAACTGTTAGAGGTTTTCCTAGGTTTGGGTACTTTTGTTGTTCTAGTGGTGGGAGGGACAGACACAGTCTCTATGAGATGTGTATTTAAATTACAGTTAGCTGGTTGGTGGTTGTCAAGAGGGAAACTCAGAGAGGCATGTAGGACTACGACTCTGTTTCCTGGTCCCCACTCTGGCACATCAGAATGGATAAGCTAAACTTTTCACTATGTTTCTAGATAAGAGGGCTGCACCATCCAACGTGGGATGAATGCCGTCCCTCCTAATGAGACCAGGCTTGCCCCAGAAGGACTTCCAATTATCAATGAAGCCCACCAAGTTATTGGGACACCACCTTGACAGACAGACTCGATGTCGCCTGCTCTGGCTCCCGGGAGGCAGCTAACTGTGGCTGCTGGCAGTCCTAAGTTAACGTGTCTCACTATGGAGGAGCCAATAACCAGCGTGTATTTCTCAGCCGATGTGCTGCTGAGTGGGGCAAACCTATGGGAGACACATACGGAGGCCTGGGAGGTAGGGGCGGGGTGCCCGGTAGACTTTTTTAGTAATTTGACTATTCTCTTATCTAACTATTCTAAATGTACTGTAAAGTGTGTTTTCACTGAATTAACAGTCTCCAAGGACTTAACGGTCTGGCTCACATTTACACATCCACCCGCACACTCACACACACCATTGGATCTTCCCTTTGAGAGCAGTTTAAGGTCCAGTGTCTTGCCCACTGACACAGACACATGGTCAGAGGGAGACATGGAACTAGATTGGGATTTGAAGATATTATGTCCTTTAACTGTTTCAAGATAATTTTGTTATGCTGGCAGAAAAATGCCCGAAAGCAATTTTTGGGCTCAGAACATGTAGAAAATCAAGCGAGTCACTGTTTTGCAGCATAACTGTTCAGTTTTTTTTTATTTTTCTCATAGCAACAAGTCAAAATGCAAAAATAGAAAATTATTCTATTTACAAGTGAGGGATATTTAACAAGCACCCAGTAATTGTTTACTCACAAAGAATATATCTCAAGTGCAGCTTTGATTATTTTCTCATGAACAGAAGAGAAAACTATACTCACACAATGAGAGCAGTGAATTGCCGTAAGACTTGGTGTGAGTCAATGGGGTCTAATTTATTTATGTTGATCAATCCAATGCTGATGACGCAGGGTGAGATGCCACAACTGTCCATTGAATAAGCTGACTGCCAGTCACATTAACGCTTCTTGTTTTTAATGAGTCAGCAGGAAAACAGAGCATCTATATACTAAAACGGTAGCAGCCATTACATAGTTTTCTTGGTCAAAGGTTTTTTAATTTGTCATTCTAAATGTACAGAGTACAAGAAAAACGAAATGGTGTACTCCTGGGTTAGAACAGTATAAAACAAGGCATAGCTATAGAAAAGAGTAATAAATATAGAAAAGAGTAATACATATATAAAGGACAGTTCTTAGCAGGCCTTTTTCAACGTTCATTCAGTGCCCTCACTGCCTGGGGGAAAGAAGCTGTGTAGGAACCTAGTGGTCCAGCACCAGATGCTCCGATACTTTTTCTAGAAGGAAGCAGGGAAAACAGTCCATGAGAGGGGTGGTGAGTGTCCCTGATGATTGCTGCTGCCCTGTTGATGCAGCGTCTCTTGTAGGTGTCCAGCAGCTTTGGCAGTGGGGCACCTATAATCTTTCTGGCTGTTTTCACCACCCTGTTCAGCTGCTGCTTCTCATAGTCAGTGCTGCTGCCAAACCAGGAGATGAGGTTGTAGGTCCAGATGCTTTCCACGGTGCCCCTGTAGAAGGAGGTCAGGTGCATAGTAGACAGACCAACCTTCCTCAGTCTCCTGAGCACATGCAGTCCCTGCTGGGCTTTCTTGGTAACAGCGGCACTGTTGGTGGTGAAGGTTAGATCCTCTACCAGATGAATGCCGAGGAACTTGACACTGCTCACCCTCTCTATCACAGCCCCGTTGATAACCAGGGGGCTGTGGTCTGGCCTGCTGTGTTTCCTGAAGTCCATCACCATCTCCCTTGTCTTACTGACATTAAGGACCAGGTTGTGAGATCTGCACCAAGATGTCAGCCACTCCACCTCTATCCTGTATGGAGCCTCATCCTCGTCGCTGATGAGTCCCATAGCTGTTGTGTCGTTCGCATACTTGATGACCTGGTTGGAGCTATGAGAAGCAACACAGTCATGGGTGACGAGGCTAAACAGCAGGGGACTCAACACACAGCCTTGGGGTGATCTGTTTTTACAGTGATGGAGCTTGATGTTCTTCTCCCCATCTTGACTGTCTGCTGCCGTTGTGTGAGGAAGCTGAGGACTCATTTGCAAATGCTAGTGTCCATATTCAGTGACCTCAGCTTCTCCACAAGCTGTTGTGGAATTATGGTATTGAAGGCAGAGCTGAAGTCAACAAAGAGGACTCCGGCGTAGGTGTTCCTGCCCTCCAGGTGGGACAGAATGGAGTGGAGAGTGGTGGTGATGGCATCCTCTGTGGAACGGTTTGCCTTATAGGCAAACAGTAGGGGATCCAGGATGGCGGGAAGGCATGACTTTATGTGCGGCATGACAAGTTGCTCAAAGCATTTCATCAGCACTGGTGTGAGGGCCACAGTACGACAGTCATTCAGATTGGCTGCGTTGTACTTCTTAGGCACAGGGATAATGGTGGGGCTTTTGAGGCAGGCAGGCACCACTGACTGTCTGAGGGAGGTGTTAAAGATGTCTGTTAAAACATCTTTCAGTTGCACAGTGCAGTGTTCCAAGATTGTTCCAGGGATGTTATCTGGCCCAGCAGATTTCCGTGAGTAGACACTGGCAAGGACCTCTTTTACTCCAACTGTGGACAGCTGTAATGTCTGTTCACAATGAAGAGGAGCGAGTCTCTGTGGCTGGGTGGTGTTGTCTGCCTCAAATCGTGCAAAGCAGTGGTTGAGAACATCTGGCAGTGTGGGGTCTGTGTTTGCTGTCTGGGGGGTGGGGTTATCACGGGTTGTGCTCCGGGGAAAGGGAGGCACGGGGTAGTATAATACACTGTTGACTTTCTATTTGCGTGGAGAGCGTCCTCGCAGGGGTCAAAAGTTTGTGCAGAATATTGAGAATAGCCAATTTCGATTGTTCCATTTTCCAGTTGTCACATGATATGACTCCCTAGCAACATTTCGGAACAATAGGCTTGCTGAAACCTATTGGAGTGTAACCTAATGGAGTGTAAACACTGGATTGAGACTTTGAAATCATTGTTTTATGTCCAATTGACACTCATCATATCATGATATGGGTTGAGGTCCATTTTACTGTTTTTATTGTGTAAATGGGTTAATTATTTATGATTTTATGACAACAAATGCATGGGAAACAGATCAAATTTTGAAATAAACCCCCCCAAAATTATGGGGCTCAGCTAGTAACAGAACTAAAAGCAATACAAATGAAAGCTGCAGCAGCTTTGAACGGGTCCTCGCTACTAGCGGGACTCCGACTGAGAATGTCAGTCAGCATATGTGCACTGCTCTCTCTATAGCTGTGGTCCTACCGCAGAACGTGCCAGAGCGGGGCGGGGTGGGGGGGTACAATACGGCAAAGCACAACCAGGCCTAACTCTGTGGCGCAGTCTCACCACAGACAGTATGGCTAAAATGTAGGCAGGGTTGTGAACAATGCAAGTATGTGTCGGGCCAAGAATGCAGCCAATGGCTGTCCAAGTAAAAGTTTTGAGCCTTGTGCTCTGTGACTCAGCTTAAATTTGTCATCGTGAGCAGCAGCATCCAGCTCCTGCTGAATCTCTTCCTCTCTAAGTTGAGCATCTACATCTCTTTGAAAGACTGCAATGCTAGGTAGTGCTGACATTTCAATAAACTGAGTTAACAAAACAACCTGTGTTACGACTGAGTTGGGTAAACCCACCCAAGGTGGCATCTCTGGTGGGGGCGTGGCAGTTGTTTAGCAACTGGATAAATGGCACACCCAATGCTCAGGGGGTGTCTCACAAAACCAAGGTGGTCAAAGGGTTCGCAGACACAGAACTGTTGCTATGGCGACGGGAAGACGTTTTCCAACGTCAAGTGATGATGCAGAGCTGCCAGTTTGGCCCGTTATTGACATGCACGAGTTTTAACCAGATGTTGGAACATGCAGTAAAACTCCGGTGGCCCTGTGGAGATATCCGATGGCAAAATGTAGCAGTTTGGTTGCTACATGCAACTGTGTATATGAGCATGCTTATATAATCTCGATCACTGAGCAGCGACGTGTGCACGCTGGACATGTGCACGTGGGCGAAGTTGACATTAGTAGAAAGAGAGAAGAAGAAAGGAGAAAAGTTCTGCCGAGGAACTGTGCAGCTCCGATTCTCAGTTCCTCCACACAGAGATCGGAGTGACTTTAGGAGGTCACCCGGATCGCTGGTGTCTGAGATGAAGGAACAGAGATTCGTGTGCATGATGGTGGGCTTAAACGTCCCAAACCGAGGGCAACTTCGTACTGCCAGTCGCAACTTGATGAAAGACAGTTAAGACACATTGCATATCAGCTTTCAGGCTAATTTAGCTGCACTGCCCAGACAAAAGCTCTCTAACTGTTCTCATTGAGGTGACCACCACCACTGTGGTGCACTGCCAGCTTTCGTTCAGGCCCGCAATAACTCGTCTTTTACCTGGTCTAGAGTTGGCGTCCTTAACTCCAGAACTTTGGGGCGTTGCTGTCTGGCTGAAGAATGGCATTCAGTAGAAAGTGGTGCATTGTTGAGGCAGCTGGAGGGACGCTGGCCACTATCTTCTCAAGGATCCCAAAAAAATATAACAGAAAGGGGAAAAGTAATATAAACTGTATTCTGCTCATCCAGCGGACCGAACCTTTGTTTCCATGGGTTCACGTTGTGCACTCTTTTTCTCTTCCGAAGCAGCAGAGACATGTGTTTCTGAGCTCGTCTGTTTAGAAGAGGTGCTGATCGATAAGTTCAAAGGGGTTTTGTGAGAAGTTTGAATTGCAGCCACCTGCTGTGTCCAAGTTGATTTGACCAATGAGTGGCTGAATGTGTGCCTCTGATGTGAAGTACTGCATTCACGGCTGAGGGTCTATTGGTGTCAAACCTGGGGGATGCAGACCCTCCTGGGGTCGCTGTCTCTCTTCGCTGTTTTATGGAGTGTTCCAGTGTTGCTGGTGTCTCTCCGTCTGGGAGAGAGGAACTGCATGAATGTGTTCAATGGAATCTTGGGCCCCAACAGTAGCTATCAAAACAGCTTCCACCACATTTCATGACTGTTAATGTGTTGGCACATAAAACTGCTTAAATAGATCGAAGATATTTTTAAGTTGTATTTGTACAACATTTTAATTAAAGAACTATTCTGAATTGATGCATAGGATGGTTAGCATTTTAAGGTCACAATGAGAATATCCATAGCTTGATTTTGAGCTTAAAGGCCCCTTTTGCTTGTTCTTCTAGTGTTTGCATGTTTTCTTTTTTCACATTTTACATACCCTGTTGGTTTTGAGTGAGTGTGTGGTTGTATGTCTCTCTGTATTAGTTCTCATGCATTGGCGGACTATCTGGGGTGCACTTTGCTTTGACCACAGACTGTGTTAATCTAAGTTGAATAAAGCCCCACAAAAAAATGAATGAATGAATGAATGAATGAAATATTATACAGAAATAGAAACTGCAGTGGGTTTGATCTGATCCCGGACAGAAACCAATTTACACTCTGGACAGGCTACCAATGATAATGCATAAAAACAAAACAAAAAATCTAGAGTGACTGGAAAATTACATACTATTTGAGAACTTCCCACATAAATGGTCCTATTGGCCATTAGAATTGAAGCAGGAACATTGTTGTTCTAAGACCATTATAACTTTCTAATAAATTGTAAATGTCCAAAATATGAGGCCACAATACATTAACCTTGTAGGACATATCATTAAGGCATAGAGCTTGACACACAAAACAAAGTGTAATTCAGCAGCTGAGAAGACAGAAAAGTAGCTCAAAGCAGAACTGAAATGAAAAACTCATTCATGTACCTTTCGAGCTATTTAAATAGCTTCCCCATGCATATAAGCCGTGGCCTAAATCATACAAGTTTTCATCACCCATCTCTAAATTTAAAATAAAATAAATGCAATAGATTTTTTTTTCTTTAACAGCGCTCAGGTTCTGACATGTAATTTAAAATTAGTAAGTAAGTAAGTAAAATTTATTTATAAAGCACTTTTCTCAGATAAAATCACAAAATGCTGTACAAAAAGTGGGTGAATATAAACAACAGTTAAATTAAAACAACAGAGGCAACATCAAAAAAACAAAACAAAGGATGATAAAAGTTAAAGTCCGTTAGCCAAAAGCTTTCCCAAAAAGCAAAGTCTTCAGATGTTTTTTAAAATAGTCCACACAGTCAAGCTCCCGGCGTGACTGGTGTAAGTCGTTCTACAGTCTGGGGGGCTACCGCCTGGAACGCCAGGTCTCCCCGGGTTTTAAAATGAGTTTTTTGGGGTCTTAAGTAGACCCTGGCCAGATGACCTAAGGCTGCGTCCTGGAGTGTAGGGGTACAGCAAATCAACAATATACTGAGGGGCCTGACCATGTAATGTTTGGAAAGTCAGGACTAAAATCTTAAACCCTGTGCGAAATTTGACAGGCAGCCATTGAACAGCTGATAGAATGGGGGTGATGTGGTCTGTTCTCGGTGCACTTATCAAAGGTCTGGCAGCAGTATTCTGAACAGACTGGAATCTCTTTAGAGTAGATTTGTTAAAACAAGTGAAAACCGCATTACAATAATCAATGCGGGATGAGTTGACCACGTGAATGATCATTTCCAGATCTGATTTTGACAGCAAATTCCTCACTTCCACAATTCTTCTTTGGTGATGAAAACAGTTTTTGGTCAGTTAACGACCCTCTACAGACAATGACTGATTGAACATAACCCCAAGGTTTTTGAGGCTGGTTTTAACAGATGCATCCAATGCACAGAGAGATTTCGTGATCAGAGGGTGTTTTATCAGGAGCAATGATCAGGGTTTCCGTTTTGTTAGAATTCATCTGAAGGAAATTTGAAGACAACCAGGTTTTTATATAAGATATACAGACCAAGAACTTAGATAAAAAGTGAAACTCTGAATCATTAAAAGAATAATACAGCTCAATATCATCCGCATAGAAATGATAAGACACGTTTTCAAAACCCCAGATCAACCAACCGAAAGGCATCAAGTACAACAAAAATAGAACAGGCCCCAGAACAGAGCCCTGGGCAACTCCATATGACAGGTTTGACACATTAGACATTACGTCATTAAAAGCATCATTAAGAGTTGTTCCATTTATATAGGTGGTAAACCACTGGAGAACAGCACCAGAAAACCCCAACTGAGATTTAAGTTGGCTAGTTAGTATATCGTGATCCACAGTATCAAACGCAACTGTCAAGTCGAGTAAAACCAAATACTGTGTAGCGACCAGAGTCTGTGGCATCATCATGTCAGTGGAAACTTTGACAAGAGCTGTTTCAGTGGAGTGGATTGACCTAAAACCAGATTGATAATTATCATAAAAATCATGCTATGCTGTTCTAAAAATGAGGTTAGCTGTTTAGCTACCACTTTCTCCATGACTTTTGACAAAAAGGGAAGTTTAGATATTGGCCGGAAATTTATAGGCTCCACCGGATCAAGATTAGGCTTTTTAAGAATGGGATTCACCACATCATATTTAAAGAAGCTGAGGACAGTGCCAGACTGAAGTGAAAGGTTTATTAGTTTCACCACCCAGGGACCAACAACATCAAAAACGTTTAAGAGCAGGGAAGTAACAACAATATCCACAGGACTCGATGTGGGTTTCATTTTGCCTACTAAATCCTGAACATCCTGTGAGCTGGCAGGAGTGAAAGAGGACCATGAGCATACAGAGGCTGATGTAGTACACAATCTATCCGACGGGAGACTGATAATGGCCCTAATATCTTGCACTTTGTTCACAAAGAAGTTTAAAAATCTATTACAGTCATCCTGTGTGTGCACAGGCACATGGGGGGATAAGGGTGCATCAAGTTTTTCAATGGTGTCAAATAAGACTGGGGTTTTTCTTATTTCTCAAAACAAGACGTGAAAAGATAGCTGAGCAGGCCCGTTTTATCATTTCATTGAGTTTCAATACGTTTCTTTAAGGTGGAGCCTATTTACCTGTAATTTTCAGGCTTTCCACAAATGTTCCACCTTCAGAGAGCTTTTCCTAAAGCTAACAATGACTTCATTTACCCATGGACAGGGTTTCTTTTGGGCCCAAGAGGGGCTATTAGACTGTGCTGTAGCTTTTGAGCTGAAAGCCTGTAGCAACGTTATGATAAAATATATCAGAGGTACTTTATGGCTCGGCTCCCCCCTTCCCCCCACCCCGATGTCACAGCTTGCTCTGGCACATGGCCCAAATGCCTCCATCCCCTGACCTTGGCAATGATGATGGCATTAAAACTGGTACGGGTACAGGGACATATTCACAATGGTGCTAACACAGACACACACATAGAGACAACTCTCGGTCATCAACAAGGAGATATTTTGCCTGCCTGTGTTGCAGTCAGCTAAAACATGCAGCAGTTCATTCCACGATTCAGCATTAAATTATAATTTGTGACAGTTCATCTGATGAGTGAGGAGGACAATACGAAAGGACAACAAGGTAACAATCTGACATTTAGCTGACATCCTTTCTTTATAAAAGCCTGCCTTTAAAAACAACAGTGTTTTTATCGACATGGCACAGACGTGACTGCGTTACCAAATGTTTGGCTTTGAAAGGAGATGAAATCTGTACTGTGAACTTTTTGGGGGGGTTTAATATAAGCACGTACACAAGGGTTATGAAAGGCATCTTTGATCTTTTACTTGAGGGTAATTACAGACAGACTAGAATGACAAAGATGAAAAAATGATGAAAAAAGGAGAGTCAAAGGAAGTGAGGACCTTTAAAGACACTGAGTAATTCCCTGAAGCAGCAAATGAAATGTAGTCATGTCTAGTCCATGTCATCAGTGTTAAAACGTCAGACACAAAACTGTGTGTGTGTGTGTGTGTGTGTGTGTGCGCAATGGAACCTGAAAAACATCATGTCAAAAATGTATTCCTACAGGATGTAAAAAGTCCTACAGTTTTTCAGACTGTCATATTAATATTTAAGGTCTTAATAAGGTGCTAAAATCTACTACACCTCTTCCGCGGTCCTGACCTGGAGCTGAGAGAGAAACTGGCTGGCACGTCAGGGTCATCAGTTTTAATGCAGCTCAACTGGGCCTTCCACAGACTGTGTAAAATCTGGCCATTCAGCTTTCACCTGGCATCGCTTCTTTTCTTATGCTCCTTTTCAAATAAATGCCTGAGTTTCAATTGTGTGGACTTTTCCTGTCAGTCTATGACAATGCAAAAAAAAAACCCCAGTAGAAACATGCCATCTTATCCTTCACCTGACATGTAATTTCTGTCTTGTTCTGTACTACTTCAAGCGAAATATGCTGAATTAGATACACTGTATGACTCTTGAGTTGGCAGGTTGATTTATAATAGTATTTGTTTCTCCATCACTCAAAGCACTTTAAAACTATTTTTTGAGTCGGTTACAGTTTTTTCCATTTGCTAAACCACCATTTTGCAAACTAGGCTGGTTTTATCAAAAATACTGAACACAATTCACACAAGAACATACCCAAACTGCAAAATACCTCATATATCCTGCAAAATAAAGCCCTGCAACCAAAACTACATACAGCATTATCAAACCTCTGTACCCAGTGACACACACTTCATTCATATTACCTGGTTTTTGTCTAACCAGCTACACCAGCGGTTGGCCTTAATGTAAAGTGCTCTCGCCTTCAGTATACTTTGCCATAATACTTAAATAGTTCAAATTGTAGAAAATTCTTCAGATTTTTCACATGTACAAAATTATTTGCAGATACACACACGCTGTTGATACATTTTTTCCCACCAAACAAGTCAGTGCATACCTTCCAGCGCTGTGCTGAAAATCAGTCGATATGGTGTTTTCCAGTACACTACATGAAACATTGTTTCATGTAGTGTACTGCAGTCAATATTGTACTTACATCCACATGCTCGTCTGAACTCTTTGTTTCTTTTAGAGTTTCTCACTGCTCCAGCAGTGTGGTTGCCGATGTGGCTGGGCAGAGCCTAGTGCCCTTTGAATTCTGGGGGTGTGTCTGTGGTACACACGTCTCTACCACACCTCGCTCATTCCAGTTGCTGCAGTGTGTAATGAGCAACTGCTCTCCAAGACTAGATTGCCTTCAAGTCGCACACTATCCCCTCCACTGAGTAAGTGTTTCTGCCATCTTTTCTCCATGCCAGCGTGACAACACACACATTTGGTCAAACGCTCTCTGGTCTTTCAGTACGGCCGCTTGCTGGGCCAGAGAGGAGGAGTGATCATGTAAAATATGAAGGTGCATTGTAGCCTCCTGCTCCTGTGCAGTTTCTGCCGACTGTCTCCTCATTGCTGTTGCCCAGTTTCCAGCTGGTAGAACTGAGCGCTACTTCCTAGTGTGTGCTTCAGCTGCACACCGAGGACCACATCCTCCAGTGGCTGAGGAATCACTGCATGTGGTATGTACTTAGTTTTGTGCGGCCATTTGAATTTATTTCTCATTTTAAGTCACTTTTGTGTTCTGTAGTGGGGCAGGTTTTGTTAAACCTGCCGCTGCCACCGCTCCTGGGCCCCCACTGCTGGTTTGGTTCTGCTGAGATGCTGGATGTTGCAGACAATTAAATTATTGGTTAATTCATTGGTTCAATTAGTTTGATTTCAGTTATTTTGGTTATTTCTATTGTTTCAATTATTTTGTTGGATTCAATGGTTTAATTTGTTTTATATCAGTTCTTTTATTTCCATTGATTCTTTTGATTTGTTGACTCTGTTCTGTTGTTGGTTCTTTTGGTTTGTTTTTTCTGTTTTACTTGTCTGTGTTCCTCCTCTGCTCCCAGCACCTGTCCAGGATTGTGCTTGGGTCTGCTTCCCAGTATTTTCAACTTGTGTCTTCTCTATTTTGATTTTACAGGTTTTATTTTGTTCTTTAAGATTAGTTTTGTTGTGTGAGGAAATGCCGCAGTGCCAACTGCACAGCCCTCAGTTCCAGCACGTTGATGTGTTGTCCCCGTTGACCAGGGGACAATGTTCCGTGCACCATCCACCCCTGCTACGTTGCTCCCCAGCCTCGGAGGGACGCATCGGCATGGACAACCTCTTAACGAAAAGGAACGACACCCAGAGGAACCCCTGTGTGAGGTATGCTCTCTGCCTCCACTGAGACAGGGATTGCAGGCACAGAGGAAACACGAGCAGCCTACTGCGTCGGTGATCGTGACGCCCGGGGTCCAGATGTAAATTGTTGAGCCACATCTGAAACGGACGCAGAGATAACAGTCCCAGCGGGACTACTGTCGAAGGTGCCACTAACTTGCCCAGAAGGCGAAGGTATAGCACATACGGCAGTGCCTGCCCACGCTGGAACTATGGGAGCATCTCTAAAACATCCCGGACCCGATGAGGTGCAGTTCACGCGGTCATGGTCCGTGAATCCAGTACCATCCCAGGCAGGAGTGTTGGCACCTCTACTCCCAATCTGTTGACGGCAGTTCTTATTGCCCCTTTTGCCGATTCCTCCCCCGCGACTTGGGAGCCCGTGGAGGTATGGGAGCCTGAATCGGAGACTCTGGAGCTCAACTCATCGAAACAGTGTATCCGAAGCCGCTACAGACATTGCATCCTCCTCATGTTTTGCTATGTCTCGCTCTCGAGGCACGACCATATTGTGGCCTGGCTCAGCCTGAAGGGTCTGAAGCAGAGCCTTCACCTGAGTCAACTCTGTTGTGAATCTGTCCATCTTACTGGAAAACTTGCCAGAATCCTTCTTTCTCAGCTTCTTCCTCTGCCGAGGCTGGGTCTCTGAAGAAGAGCTCTTACAGTCCACGGGCTGCTCAAGGGGCAGCTGGCTGGACGACATGGTATCCCACATATGAAGATCTTCGATATTGGCCAGGCTTGTGACTCTCACGGACCGGTGCATAACCAAACAATTGGTACATGCATTGTCTGAGAGTTCTTCCCCCAGGTGGTCTACACCGAGGCACGAGGGACACAGGTCATGGTCATCCTCTGCCTGGAGTGGGGCCAAACCCTCTCTGCAGGCCAAGCAGTCCAACATTATTATTATTTTTTCATCCAACAAAAATCCCCATAAAAACCGCTATAGCACCGCGCTATGGGATCAGGTTGAGCCGAGAGAGCAGGTCTCAGGGCTGCAGGCGACAAGCAGCAACAACACGAAAATAGTGGAAAGATAGCAATCTAATGCCGGCAACCACACACACAACCTGCGAACGAGAAGGTGAAAAGGTACTGAGCTTCTGGAGTCATGTGACTATATAGTCACGTGAGCCACCGGGAGGTCACAAGGGACTTTGTTGTTATAATATTCTTGCCCTCCAGATGCGCAAGGATGATCATCCAGTGCTTAAGCACCGCGCCTGGTAGTCTGGACGGATGAAATAGAATTCAAGTTAATTCAGAGCAGTACTCTGCCAACAAGGTATTTTTTGTCTGTTGATTTGTAATTGAAGTTTTATTTTCCAATCATTTTTTAATATTAATAAGGTTTATTATTGTCTTATTTTGTCTTGTTAGTTTTCATGGTGTATATTGGACCCAATCAAGATGGATTTAATAAAATCATCAGTTGAAGGAAACCACTTGTCGTAGCATACCTGGAGGAGTTACACACGTAAACACTGATCTTGCCACATAAAGTAAATTCTTTCTGATTTGGTTTCACTTGAGAACGCAAATGCTATAGAATGTTGTTGAACATGATGTTGTCTTCTATGTTGTGGCTTTGAATGTCTTGTAATGTGATTTAAATTTTTTACAAAA
>OMNM01012989.1:6552-16762 GCA_900302745.1 Parablennius parvicornis | reverse complement strand
GTTGCAGCAAAGGAGGAAAAAAAAAGTTGACTTCTACAACTAAACCACTTGGGGATTTTGAATCAGAGGTAAGGCAAAGCTATTTCCTGGTTGTTAAATACAAACTTTGTCCTGTTGGAAGTTTTTTAAAAATATAGTTTTAAATACTAGCTGTCAAATTTATTGAGACATAAGTTAGTTTAATCCTCAGCAACAGTGTCGGGACCTATGTGATCATGTGAAAAACAGCTGGCAGTGCCACTCTAAACTAAAACAGCAGTTTTCTATTTAATGATTGATACCAATTATCTGGTGTGAACTGGTCTGTCGCACATATATGGCCCACTAGGAGAGGAAAAAGGGGAGTTTAGTATTTCAGCTTCTTGGGCATCTCCCATGGAAAGACATCCCGACCAAAGTGCCCGTAAGCTGCCGTGCGCTGGTAGATGGGCTTCTTCAAGTCGAGGTCCCTGAAAACGCCCACAATAAAAAATAGAATCAGTCTGGAGTGTGTGGAAGATAAACTGCATGTTTGGAAGAAGAAAGAAAGAATACATGTCACAGCTCACCTCACAATAACTCCCGGACGCAGGTCAAAGTTTTTCCCAACGATGTCCAGCAGCTCCGCCTCACTCCTCTGGGACGTCCCGTAATGGAAGATGGACACAGAGAGAGGATGGGCCACTCCAATGGCATAGGATACCTGAAGCAAGAGTCCAAGATTATAAACTTGAGACAAAAACGGCCTCAGAATGGGCATTTTAAAAACTACAAAGCCCTCTACACTCACTACTTTCATTCAAATGACAAATGTTATATTTCCCTCTCTTGTTTTTGCATTAGAAAATGAAGAAACATCAACACATGGACATTAGACAATGACTGCTGTGTTTTGTGAAATAGACCAACTGCCTGTAGATTTGCACAGCTACGAGCTTTAATTGACATTGTTTACAAAGTATACTGCACTATTAACAAGTGTTCACAGGAAAACTTCTCTAACCAACCAGTGGAACATGATAAGAACGTCTTGGTGCGAGCCGACTCTCTGTGAACCTGCGACAGCCGCCTTCAAATCCACGAGCCATCGATATTCACGTCAACAGTTTTCAAACTCTGTAACACGTTTGATCGACTGCACACTCACCTGGACCAGGACACGCTTGCAAAGCCCGGCTTTGACAAGAGATTTGGCCACCCAGCGGGCAGCGTAGGCAGCAGAACGGTCTACCTTTGTGTAGTCCTTCCCAGAAAAAGCTCCACCTCCGTGGGCTCCCCAACCTCCATAAGTATCAACGATGATCTTACGCCCAGTCAGACCTGCATCACCCTGGGAAAACACAACGTGAGAGTTTCACGGAACTGAAACATTTCAGAACAGCTGCAGGAGATGTGCATTGATTATCATTTTCCAAAACTCAACCTAGTGACATCTGATGATGTGATGAATCTAGCGATCATTGATGAAACACGTCTCCCGATAAGATTAAAGAGAAAACTCTGCTATAATATTCAGATTAGAAATGTATAACAACAAGGCGCTAAAACCAGTAACGCATCCTATATTGTGTAAAACAAATGACAATAAATGTGACTTGAGTCTAGTTTGGGGATTGTACTATGTCAAGTATGCATGTTTAAGTTTTCTCCACTGACTTTGGTTTCATCTCACAATCCTGCCCTGTGATGGAGTAGCAGCCTGAATCTGCTCCAGTGCCCGGCAACCCTCGGTTGCAAAAAAGTCAGATGTGTTCACATCTTCAGAAATCACCTGTGGTCCTCCGATGACAAAGCGGCCACTGGGTTGCAGGTGGTAAATGGTGTCGTCATCGAGGTACCCACTCGGAACCACGGCTTTCACCACCTGCTCCTTCAGACAGTGACGCATCTCATCCAGCTTGATGCGCTCGTCGTGCTGAACGGAGATCACAATGGTGTGGACACGCAGCGGCACCATGGCGCCTCGGTCCTGCCGGTACTGAACAGTCACCTGAGGGCAGAATAAACACAAAAAGCAGATGAACATGAGGCTGTTTGGCTTGTTGTTTGCATTAGGTTGAAGAAAAACCAGCTTTACGGCTTTGTAGAAAACTATGTCAATATTCGTTTCTTAAATTCTATTCTAAAGCGACGCCAAACTGCACCCATACCTTCCAGCTGTATCAAATGTTATGTTGATATTATTAGCACTTTGCTCAAGGATTCAGATTACAATCTCCAGCCTTACGTGGCAATACAAAAATGTGAAAACTCCTCTTACCCCTCCAAAAAAAAGTGACAAGTTTCACACTTGTTGATCATTTTCATGAAACATTTCAACCGTTAAGCTCTTCAGGCACAAAGAGTGTTTGTTTTCCTACAGAGCAACTGTGGCATGGTAATTACCAAAGAATTACAGTTGGCTGTGTAAAAATCAACATTGTGCAATAATGTTTAAAAAAAAAAAAGTCCATACTAAATGAAATTTACATTGCACACAGGACACTGAATGAAAAAAACCTCTCATATTATGCATAATCGGCAATCTAAAAAAATATCTTTACAATCAAACACAATTTTTCAAACCAGATTTTGCTACAGAATCCTCCCTTATTATTTGGGGTTGATGCTTTTCTGTGTTAAGAATGACATGTGTGGGTATTCTCCAGGTTCTCTGGTTTCCTGCCACACTTCAAACGTGCAGGTGAGGTCAATCAGGAGATCTCTATGGTGTCAGGTGTGGGGGATTGTGACGTGAACTAATGACATGAAGTTGCTCTTTGCTCAGTAGCTTCTTGAATAACCGCCAACACAAGTAAAGCTCCCTTGAAGGCATTCATAAATGCCTGCATGCCTCAGTGGACTGTGTTGCAGTTGAGAAAAGATTTCTTTGTCTAACCTGGGTTTTGGAATCGGGTCTCAGCCACTGCAGCACTCCATTTCGGCGTAATTCAGCCATCTTAAAATTGAGTTTGTGAGCGAGGATGATGGTGAGGGGCATGCACTCCTCAGTCTCATCAGTGGCGTATCCAAACATCAGGCCCTGCAGGAGGAATTCGTCAGAATGTCAAATCTAGGTGAAAGGTAAACCAGAAGCTGTGATCATAACATTTCTGGCCGCAGTTCTTTGGCTTCAGACCAAAAAAACGTTGGAGATGTCCGACCTGATCACCGGCTCCTACATCTTCTTCCTTACGGTCCAGATGAACACCCTGAGCGATGTCGGGAGACTGCTGCTCCAGTGCCACCAGCACATTGCAGGTCTTATAGTCAAAGCCTGGAAAACAGTTTAACACTTGAATATCAAAACTTTCACAAAGAGACCATATCGACTAACTTTGTTAAGTTTTCCTTCAAACAAGTAAAGGTTAGCTGAAGTTTGTATTTCAAAGAAAATTTACTTAAGCAAATTGCTCCCAACGGATGGACTGAGCACCGTGTGTGACTGCTCCAGTAGCGCTATGCAAGTAAAATCTATTTATTTACCACAAAAATAAACCAATGCATATCGTTTCGAAAAAAACCCACAGATACCATATGAGTTTAGTCGTATTTAGCAAACTTTTTTGCAAACAACATTATATTGTATGGTAGCAGTGCTCTCAAATGTAAGTGCCACTTTGAGTTCCCTGGAAAAGATTGAACTAATCAATCTATTGTGTGTCATGTGAGTCTGACATGTGTGGGTGAGTCGTATCAGTGGTTACAAAAGGAAGTTGAAGTATTTGGCTACTGTTAAAGACCTGAAGGCATTTTCTCAGTCAGCTGAGGCTGCTTCGCTGTTTTACTGTCAGCACTGTGAGAACGTCCCATAGGGAAAGCCACATATCATTCAACACCTCTTTTGCTTCAGGCAGTATTGCTTGTGATTGGTGCAATCACACCCAGCCTTTTATGGTCTGTTTTTCTTTGCAAGTGTAAGTTAACAGGCAGCCATTTCCTTCGATCGCTGTATTACGTAATCCACCGTAGAAGAAGTACAAACGTTCTCAACGTTCGAAATATGGCAGTACCTTTAGAAGAGTCGTCATAGCCAATATGCTTGATTGTGTCCCTCACAATCTTCTGATAGTCAATGCTGGCTCTGGAGGTGATCTCCCCCGCCAGCAGGATCATCCCCGTCTTAGCGACCGTCTCTGCAGACAAAGTATTGTGCAGCTCAGAGTAAGACCCCACAGTGACCATGGTTTAATTAAGCTGCTGACCACTGATTTCTTTGTGTAAATTAATGAGGCGCTTGTCTTCAGGAACACAAACCAAGACACAATTACTGACTACTTGTTAATCTAATCACTTTTTTTTCTGACATAAATATCGTAACCGATCCTGTCAGTGAATAAAGCTTCCATCATCTGAAAACACAATTCACTGGGTTTTTTGTTGTTGTTGTAATTATGTATATATAGAGAGAGATTGAAAGATAGCTAAATGGATTACAACTCACCACATGCTACTTTGGCATCAGGGTCTTGGCTGAGATGAGCGTCCAAAACAGCATCACTGATCTGGTCACAAATCTTGTCTGTGGAACAACATGAACATTTTTCAGAAAAAGAACAATAATAAGTTTGTCTTAATTGAAAATGAATCCGCCAAGCTAGAATTCACCATTTAAATGTACAACGGTGTTACACTTCTCTTGACTATTGAGGGCTTATAGGAGAAAAGAGAATAAAACCTGCCTTAGAAGAGACATCTTTAAAATAAAACCTCCCCATTTCACCATCATGCCGTTACCAGAATAAATTCAGTTACTTCTTTTCCATTTCCTCAGCCTTTCTTTTGCCAGATCTGGAGAATCTGATCTAAAAGCTCCAGAGAGGAAATTAAAAGCTCAGTGTCCTGAGAAGTCCAAGTTTATTTTTCTTGGTTTGGTTTTTTGGCTTATTATCATCTGCACCGTTCACACGTTCATCATTCAACAACAGCTCATTCTATGTGCGGCTTGCATTGGATTTTGTTTAAATTGAAATACTTCCGGTTCAGACATCTTGTGTAGTGATAGACCTGAGCCACTGGAGGCAATTCACAGTGAATTACACTGTAAGGTTTACCACTGGAAAAAAGAAACACATTAAAACAAGGTGAATAAGAAAAGCATGACATCAAGGACAATAAATAAACTAAAACTAACTAAAAGGCATTTCAAGGCACACAAGAACGTCACCTCACCCATTCTCCCGCTAACCTTCAGTCACACATAATTTCCAAACAAAAACATTACGGCACAATATAATTTATCAACCGTGGCACAGCTGACTTAGCAAAGTTAATGTTTCCAAAAAAAAAAAAAAAAGATCTTACCTGTGTGTGTGTTTCACAATGTAGTTATTATTTATCAAAATTGGTTCAACATTACAAAGTTCAACAAATTCGCAAAGTGTAGCTATTTTACACACGGTTGCTTCAAAAAGGTTACAGTTTAGGCAACACAAACCAGAAAAATTGCAGTCATTTTTTAATATATTACCAGTGTAGCAGCATTCATAGGATATTTGAAAGCAGCTTCATGTATTTACTAGTTTGTTCGTATTCTTTGCATTGCTTCTGCGTAATGCAGCCATTGAGGGTGTGAACAAGCTCTTCTGACAGGCCTGATGAAAAACGAGTCATTCTGTGCAGGGCTAAGCAATAAGGTCTAATATATCCTGTTAAAAAGTAGTACGGTTTTGCCACGGTTTTGATTAGTGATTAGTTTGTGTTCAGCATCAATGTAGCTTTTGCATTTCTCAGAATGATTTGATGGATAATGTTTATTTTATTGTAATTCTGCGAACGCAGCAAAAGGAACAACTGCAATCATGGACTATGTGCACTGAAAAAAAACTGAAGAAACCTGCAGCTGAGCAGTTGTACTGCATGCATCAGCACATGTGGCCTGCAGGCCATATAATGGCCGAGTCTAGGTTTACACCAATACTTCAGTAGTAGCCACTGCTGTAACTATATTTAGGAGTACCAGTAAGCCTATTATCTGTGGCAATGGAGCTGCCCCTGCTGCCCGACTCGCAAATTAGGCTGGTCAATTCTCCTGCAAACTTCAAAAGGCAAGAGTGCATTTGTAAAAAATAAATAAATTAAGAAAATAATGAAATCACTCTGCATCTAAAAGAGGCTGTGAGATAAAGGGACAGTCATTCTTGCTATTCCCTCATGTGCAGACTGTGAGTGTGATTGACAGACAGCAGCAGCCTGGTAACAGTGTTGGCTCTGACAGACACTGTAGCTAATAAAACTTCAGTTCCACTGTTAAGGGGAAACTTAAGGGAAATCGACTGAGTGCAAAGAAACCACTACATTTTCACTAAAGTTCTTTTCCATTTCAGGTCAAACTTGATGATGCCAACTGTTACGTCTTCCTTTGAAAAATAAATAAATAAATCTGACAAATTACAGAAAAACTATTTTTGCAAGACTTAAAAAAAAAAATCATCATTGCACGTCTTTGTACCAACATTTATAATCCCTTGACATAAAATGCACACAAGACTTCAAATGTGTTATACATGTCTATAACATATCTGACAAATACATCAAATTCCTGCCACTAACATACAAAACAATCTCATATCATTATACCATTTGTAAAGCTCTGAAATGAAGTATTATAGTAGTCTTGATTGGGTTAAATGTGATTTACTGTAAAATATGTTCCCTTTAATATCCCCACATTAGTCGTTTATCATATCTTTATACAAAACATGGCAATGTTTGACAACATGTAGTTAAAAACTTTAAACATTTGCTCATATTACGTTGAAAGAGATCATACCATTTTCAAGTGTGCAAACCTTGCAAACACAATATTTATCATATATTGTAATCACCTTTGAATACGCTATAGGTATTTTGCCCAAATTATAGTCAAACACCAGTAAAAGTATTTGCTAAAAATGTACAATTCACTGAAAGTTTAAGTTACTTATTCTTATCTCAATGGATTTATACAATGGTGCAAATATTAGTGTTCCTATCTCTACAAACATGCTTGAGCTTTCTCAATACAGACAGAATCTCCAATTGGATACTAAGCCTCCGTGAGGTGTTTTTTTGACATTATCACAGATTTATAAGTGCAAACAATTGGAAACAATTCATATTTCTACTTAATTTAAAATAAACAACAAACGTCCCCAATGTGAAACTGTATTGTTGCACGGAACTGAATCACATGTAAACAATGTTTTGGCGGTGCAAGTGTTTGACAAGGACCTGCTCCAACACAGATCACATGAGTTTGAAACATAAAGAGAAACAGGAACTTTATATTCTTACAAAGGGAGAGGAAAAAAAGGTCTCACATGTTTGCTGGGATTTAGAGGGAAGTTTTGGAGCTCGCGTAACACCTAAAATACACATAGTTCAAGACGAAGGGCTGCAAAGTGTTTATTCCCCCTTAACGTTTCCTTTAGCCGGAAACTACGAGCTGATGTCTAACTTCAGCAGCTGTCACTTGTTTGTTGATAGTTCTATTTCAGTTATATATTCATTCTAATCCCTCCTATAAGCTCATCTGTGTTTGGATTCGCATTGTCGTCTCGGTGCTTTTCTTTACAGGAGTTTTGCGGTGAATTAAAGTGGACTTGTGGTGCAACCGACAGTTAAATGTGACGGAGCGGCGGACAGCTGAGCGAAGCTCCGCCAACCACATGACCTTGTTTGAGAGGCTAACAGGATGCTAGGCTAGCACACACGGAGTATACAATGATGGGGTCCTCGTCAAACCTCACCGGGGTGTCCCTCTCCCACCGACTCCGACGTGAAGAGGAAGCAGTCTTCGTCGCCGCGGGCATCGTTATGGAAACCGTTCAGCTCTCCGTTCATTTTCGCTCGTACGGTGGGCGCACGCCGTTAGCTCGCGAGCTAGCCGATCTGATCTGACGCTGGTTAATTATAGCGGAGGAGGAGGACGCTCACAACTTCAGTCTCCTTTTTCACAAACCACCACACCGAGACAGCGTCAGGTCCTACGGGTAAAGTTCGACGGACCGGACCCGCTGTATTTATCAGTGTGCGGAACTTCTCCAGACCCTTCTGCGTGACCCCGCAGCCAATGTTATTGTTGGGCACAAACCACGTGGTGCTGGGGAGGGCGTGCGCTCCTGAAAACCCATGGAAAATGTATCCGAGGGGAAAACAGGAAAAAGCATCAATGTTAGGAGCTTTTAGAAGTTCAGAAGTAGATTCCAACTTTGTTATTTTAGATCGTACGATTAGAAACCTTTTAAATATACTGATGGGTTGTGATAGCAGTATGGTTTATGTCCCTTTTGGATTGAATTAGGATGCATTTTACATGTTGGTGGCTGGGTAGTATCCAATGTTTTTGTTTAGATAATTGAAAGTAATCTGATTTATGTCAGTAATTTGTTGCTGTAGTCTTTTGAGGTTCTTGTCCCTAGACTAACCCTGAACAACTGAAACAGTTCTCAACTCATCTGATATCTGCACCCCCCATCATCTTTAATATTTTCAACTACTGACACTTATTGAATGACAAGAGAGTGCAGTTTAAATATGAGATCTATGCCAACACATTACATTTTAATGATAAACCAAAACAACTAGCAAGTGACAAAGCAAAAAAAAAAAAAAAAAGTCACATTTAAAAAAAGTTAATTAAAAAGGCTGAACATATGCAGCTTTACCTGAATACCCACCCAATGCATGAATGACTGTCCTATTAAAACTATTCAGTTAGGGTATTCAAGCACGACTCATCAGGTTGACCCAACAATCAAAACATTTTTGTAACAGACATTTTTTAGTAGACTCAGTTAGTGTTTTCAAGTCAAGTCAAGTCCTTTATTTGTCACAATCAATATAATGGGTCATGAAATGTTTTTAAACATTTCTTCTCACACCAGTCCTGAACACTTCAAAGCAAGGTTGTCAAACATAAGGCCTGTGGGCTGACAACCAGCCTGCAAGAAGCTGCAATCTGGCCAAACCACCATCGGAAGGTTGCAGGTTCGATTCACATCTCTCCCTGTCTATATGCCATAGTGTCCCTGGGCAAGATGCAGAACCCCAAACTGCGTGTGAGCATGCAGTGTGAGAGTGGTGGTTGGAGTGGCTGATGGCCGATAATTTTCTTCTTTTTTAAGGGTTAAACCTTTTTTATTTATGGTACAATATGGAACGAATTACATTTTGTAACCATAAAATCAGCATTATCATTACATTTCTTTATGGAAAATGAGGAAAATTATGTACAGTACTTTTATGGTCTTTTTTCGGCAACCACAGCTACCGGCAATTTACTGTAAAAACTAGAATTCTTTTTTTACAGTGTAGCCTCAAAGCCATGCAGAAAAGGCCTTTTTTTAACATGCTTTAAGGAGAAGTTTTTTGGACATTTCATTGCATTTAATATCAGAAAGTATCATTAGAATTAGCTTTATGTTGAGATTGTAGTCTTGTTAGATAGTAAATGTTTAGATTTTACATATACCCTGTTCCTCAACAAAGAAAAACTTAAAAATGTCAATTTAAATGTTATTATGGCATTATTTTTTACCAGTCCAGCTCACTCGAGATGAAATTGGACTGTTTGTGGCCCCTGAGTTAAAGGGTGTTTCACACCCCTGTTTTAAAACATAACTAGGCCTTCTCGGCACAGATGCCTAAACTACACCTGCACTCAGACTTTAAAGTTGTGTCTAGAGTATAATCCAGACTATCCTGCATCCTGGAGTTGGATAAAACAATAAAGGTCGATTATGAAAGGTTCATGACTTGACTGTGTCAACAGTGGCACTTGAACTCTGATGGCACCATCAGACAAAACTGGTTCTTTATGGAGAGCCCCCTTTGCTTGTGTGGTTGGTTCCTACCTTTGACTTTGATCATGAAAGTGATTATAATAATTATGACTATTAGAACAAACCCTAAGGTGTGTACATGTACTCACACTTTAAGATATTTTGACTGAAAGTTGCAAAAGATTGGCATTACTTCTGTTATTTTCAATTTGTCTCTGTGACATACAGTATTATGACCACATCACTGATTCAACACTTTTGTTTTTACTCCATCATATCCATGCAGCCTAACTTGCATACAGTGTAAACAAGAAGTCCATATAATTGTTAGAGAGAGTTTTGAAGTTCTGGCTGGTCAACTTCACAGTCACACATCGCAATGCTTCCCTTCCAAATGAGTTGCCTTCTTAAAAGCAGCATTGTGTGTTCACAAAAAAAGGTGTTTAACAAAAAAAAAAAAAAAAAAAAAAACAAAAAAAAAATAAATC
>OMNM01012981.1:4577-20171 GCA_900302745.1 Parablennius parvicornis | reverse complement strand
GTCTATCTGTCTATCTATCTATCTATCTATCTATCTATCTATCTATCTATCTATCTATCTATCTGTGTTCAACCCCATGCTGCTTCCAATGGAGGTCGAACCCATTACATGGTGTTAACAGGTGATTGTTAGGAACATTGTAAAGCTTTGAGAGTGAAAAATGCTATATAATGAGGCAGTTTCACCATTGAACAAAACAGCAGCACAAAGTTATCTGTCGAACACCAAAAAAAAAAAGAAAAAGAAGGAGAATGTAATCCTCAAGTAGGTTAATTGTTCACCGCTATATCCACACAAGTTTCTATGGGAGGAAAATCCGACTAGGTGTTTAAGACGTCTCAGCCTGTTTAGTAAATATCAACATTCAGATAAAATTGGAGCCAACTGAAGAGTGCAAAGTGTGCCTGAGAGGAGAACTGCCATTCATGTTTCATATTCCTCTTCGCTTGACAGTTTACTTCTGCAATATTTACACAGTACTGATTGAAAAAAAAAAAAGGTGTTGCATTGTTATAGAGCGATAAAAATTCACTATCATTCTGTAACCTAACAAAGAGCCCATGCAGCTTCCATGTGCAAACAATTCCATTTGAACAGTAGCAAGGAGGCCAAGTACAGCAGAGGCTCCCTATCAGCTGTCAAACGCTGCAGCCCAGCAGGACCGGGAACACTGTGCTCCGGCTTCCAGCGGGTGAAAGATCAAACACACACACACACACACACACACACACATGCAGCCGACATAGGAAGCAGGACAGGCTGTACAGCTGGGATCTAACCTGTTGTGTAACCGAGGCTTCAAAAAGCATGACCACTGATGTTGATGACCCCCGACCAATGCCCTTGGCGTCGCGGCCTGTCATTGACAATCTAGCCACGGTCACTGGTGATTGGCTAATGATTGTGCCCTGCGGTCAGTTGTGTCAGATCTGTTGGGTCGCTGCTAGATTGTCCTGCAACTGGGCCAGTAAACACATCACCATGCTGATAGTTCTGGTGTGGTGGAGGAACATGTGTCAGGTATGTTTCCCACAAGAATTATATTCATTTGAATATTGACCTGTGGTTTTTCTCAAATAACATTTAAAGGAAAGTAAAGTCAAATTACAAAGATGTTTGTATGTTTTGGTCCTAAATGCCTTTAAATAAAATTGATCTTGAGCAGTAAAAGACAATTGTCACATATATTTACATATTCATACAGAAGCTCGGATTTTGGTATTTATGCAAAGACAGTAGTGCTTGTTTAACTCTGACAACATTATTTTGTCTGTTTATTTTCCTCCACAACGCTGTTGAGAGCAGATCTGCAGTCTGTTAATAAGAAGGTTACAGTCGCAAACTCAAATTTAACCACCCGGAGTGAAATGTGCTGTGCACTCAAATAAGATGTCTCAAAAATTATCCTTCAATTTAAATTTACAATCTGAAAATGCAAGATAACTGTTATTTTTAATGCAACACTCCTGGAGAAAAATCTGAAAAACTGTAATTTATTTTATTAAAGCTACTACAAAGAGGCTGAGCCAAAAGGTTTTAGACCCCTGACCTAGAATATCAATCAATCAATCAATCAATCAATCAATCAATCAATCAATGATGACGATGATGACAAAGAACACAGACAACGAAGGGGAACATGAATTGATGATGATGATGACTGAGAAGAAGAATAGAACAGTAAAGTCAAATTGCTGCGAATCCCACTAAATCGCACAATGTCTGAAACTAAAACCTTGATACATGGCCATTTCTCCCTTCAAGTTCTAAGAATCTGGTTTTTATTCTATATTTCCTTGATCAGATATGAACAAAAACATTTAACTTTCTCCCTGTTCAAAGTTTTTTCACATTTCCAACCACCAGCCTCATCAACACTGCCCGAGTTCTTTTTTCCTAGCGTGGAATAAACGTCAGAAAGTCTCAGGCGATAAGTGGTAAATAAGAGAGAATTATAAATGCGTGTTTGCTTGAAAAACTCAATAGAAAAAAAGTGCAGCGTTCTTTTTTAATCTTCATGTGTTTGTGTAAGCTGCAATTTCTGAATGAAGGTAATTTTAAATCACACAAACACTACAAAAGGTGAGCATTTGATTTATTGTAGTGTCACTGGAGAGATTTTCTTCAATATATTTTAGAACTAATGATTACTAACTGAATGAGAGAGTACTTTTGCCATGAAGTTCAAAATGAAATGCGATACCATCCGAGTTGGACGTGTTGGCGGAAGAAAATAGCAAAAGTTTTCATTGAAAAGTTGCAGCAAATCAATCTGAAGCACACAAGACCTATAGAGGTGCAACAGAAATAGAACGAGTGAGGAAATAACCCGAGGAAGACTTGATGTTATTGTGTAAATGGCAGGACAGCACAGTGAAAACTACTGCTTTCTAAAAGTTTGCTGAAGAAAATGTATCTTGGACTGATGAAACTAACTTTGGATCATTAAAAAAGAACACGTTTATAAAATAGATATGATGTAAAACTAGGACAAAGCATAAAAACATCAAGCCAACGGTGAATATTTAATAGATGTGTCCAATTAATATAAAACACAACAGTTGACATGAAGTTAAAATTATAGTTCAATTCACAATTTGTGCCCAAATATTGCAGAACACTTGATACACACTTTATATATTATATCGGAAATAGACAATCTGATATGTACAGTAAAAAACAAAAAAAACACCTTATATGTCGGACAGCCTGAATCAACCTTTGAAATCCTACATGGAAGAACTGTCGTGTCCGGTTGTTGAGATTTGTGTCGCTTAAGTGGAAATCCACAAAGAGAGATAGATGTTGGTCTCATTTGGATGTCTTCACTTCAGATGTTTGTCAGAGCTATTCCCTCTCGTAGTCTCAACAGTTGATATTTGAAATTTTTTTTTTTTCAAAGGAAAGCACTTTACTATATTAACCCCCAAAGAGCAAATCAAATTCAAAATGACAAAATTCCCTTCAGCAATTCACAAAATGAAAATATAAAAAGTAAATGAAAGTGATGGACCTGCAGGAAGACTGGAGTTTGAGCACGAAGCGCTCGTCGGCTTCACACAGATCACCTTCATTCACTGTTTACCGTGGCGGTTCTCTTGCACTCTAGAGCAGGATGCAGCTGTTTTTTCGCGAAACAGCTACAAAAATCCACTGTACACAAGCTGCTCGGAGCCAAACACCTGACGGACACAGTTAATTTGTGAACATAGTGGCGCCTTTGGCAGCTGAAAAGTCAGGTATTTCCCAAAGGGGCCTCGCTGACACTTAAAAAGCCTGAAAAACGAGCGATTACCGAACCAAATGGATGACGGCTTTGCTACAAATGTGACGGATGAGTAAATAAGTAGATCTTTCAGGTGTATGCACATTACTTAAATACTTATAATTTGATAACTATAGAAAATGACTGCCAAACATTTTTTGATTATGCGGAGCTACAATAAAAAGATCAAAACACTATCGATGCTGGAGGCAAAAAAGTTGATAAATGTAAGAGTGATAGAGTTGCATCAGAACTAATCAAAAGCCAAGACTTACTCTTTTTGTTTCAAAAAATCTGAGTGATTAATAAAGTTTCTCGGATTGTATTATCTTCTTTGACAGTAGAGTCATGATCTGAGCAGCCACTGATAATTAAGCAATTGCAGCCTCACTGGCAAAAATATTATTACAACAACAAAAACAGAGTTTTACAAGCAATGACAGAGCCGGGGTGATGTGATATCGTAATGTTTTGCTTTTTGTTTTCAGCTTTGCACTATATCCCTGTGTGTGTGCGTGTGTGTGTGCGCACGCCTGTATTTTCTCAGGGCATAACTGGGCCATTACGAGTCACCCTGATGCACCGCATATATTTGCTATTCATAACAGGAAGAATATGCCCCCGATCGGCCCGCGCATATTTTTGTGACAATTGTTTTCACAGTGATTGTTCTACTCCATATTGGGCTTCTGTGTTTATTTTTTTTTTTTCCTTGGTTTATTCCACTTCAGTAAGGAAGAGATTTCTTCTTTATTCAGCAATTTTCAAACATTTCCAGCCCCTTGGGCGTGTTTTGTAAGACCGTGCATATTTTGGTGAAGCTACAGGCTAAGTCCATACAAGGGTTGTGGTATTGTTGATAAGAGTTTTTCTCTACATTAAACAAGCTCCAAGATATCTTTATCTACCCTTAAGAAAACACACTTGTCAATGATGTCATACACAGTTTCTGTACTTAAAGTCTGTTAATTTAATTTAAACTCTAAAATGCAAATCCACTTTGTGTTTAAGTATTTGAGTGAGTTCCATGTTCCCCTATGGACGGCTGCAGTAAAAGATATGAGCACAATTTGTTTTCAAACTTCTAATTCACTTGTAAAAAAAACCCCCAAAAGCAACATGTGTTGCAGCATGCACTGTCATTGCAGTGTGTGTTGCACTGGGATTTCACACTGACTGTGGGTTAAAGTAGTAACTACGGCTGACCTTAGTACAAGTCTGCAAGAAATTCTAATTAATGTAGGTCAACGCAATGTCTCTTGAAGGCATTTTAAAATGAAATACAATCTCTGTATGCATGAAGGTTTTGTTCTTCTGTATCAGTGGGGATCTGGACCTGATTGTGTAACCTTAATGGGTTTCATGACAAAAAAACAAAAAAAAAAAAAGTTCACAATGGCAGAAATCAATACATTTTCAGGTAAAACATGTTTTCGGGTCAGACTATGGTTATATAGTCGTAGCTTCAGCAGACTTTAGAGTAAGTCTGCAGGAAATTAAAGTACGTCAATGTATAGTCCCCATAAGGCATAGAAATATAACGTCTGTGTGTGTGAGTGTGTGTGTGTTGGGTACTACTTACGGGCTACTCATTTGTTTGGAATGCACATAAATTCTCGACTTTACTGTAGGGGCACAGCTGGCCAAACGATTAATGCACCAACAAAAACACAGAGACCCAGACAATATGAAGTTCAGTGTGTGAGGAACCAGGCCTCGACAGAACCAGAACCACCTTGTAAATTCCTGGAACTAAACCCAAGTGAAACTGCTAACGAGTTCACAATATGCACCGACCGAGCGTGGAGAACAGTTTCCTGTTTGCATTTTGCCCACAAAGCCTTATAAGTAAATTAAGGTGAAATAAAACGGCATGTAAATCATATGCGATTCGAGCTGAAAATCACAAAGTGTGTAACAGCTTTGAAGACCACAAGCAGGTCAAATTATCCCGTTCCAGCGTGTGAAAGTATTGCCTGACGAATTCAATACAGAAGCTTTTCTCTTTTTCCCTCTGAATTACTTTAATGGTCCAAGAGGAGATTTTAAGAAACTGGGGGCAACTGATGACAGTTGGAAAAACTCCAGGTTGAGAAACTCCAGGAACGGCAGGAAGTGAAGGCGCATCCAATCATCAAGAAGAGTGAATGCCCCTCCCACTCTGCAATCGAGTTGCCCTTTCCTTATTGGATTGTGGCGATTCCTACTGGGAGTCAAATGGAATCAATGAGGACTGCAGCTGGGGCTCATTTCGTCGAGTGGCTTATCATCCAATCCCAGTGCTGGTGGTGTGACCCCCGTGTCACCCCCGGCGCCGTCCACGTACCCGTAGGTGAGACATTGAACCTGAAACTGCTCCCAATAGAGGACGAATGTGAAGAGCCGCGAGACCGCTGAAGTGGAGAAAACTCATTACTCGTTCTAAATTATCAGAGCTGTTTTTGATTCCCAGGGACCGTTAGTCATCAGTTATTCTACCTCCGTCTCTTTTATGAACAATGACATGATGACGGTCATTGCACTGCATTCACATGATGCGAAATCCTGTACCTGTTCCATCCAGAGAGCGAAGGAGCGCTGCCACGAGTCTTTCTTCTCCAGATGCAGGTATGTGTTAAAGAGGATGAGGTAAATGTAGCGCTCCAGGTACTGAAGACTCCTCAACAGCAACTGCTGGCACTCCTTTTCCGTCTTGCCACTTTTGATCTGTGAAAATGACAGAAGCATCAGGTCTATTGGTGCACCCAGTGGGCATTTAACATTATAACCCGTATAGCAGCATTGTCAGCAGGATTGGCTGTGTGGAGTAGAAGTAGCCTCTTCCTGCTCGCACACTGTGTTCGCTTTGAAAGCGACATGTTATAAAAAACCCCCAAAAAAAGTCAATTACATGGATTTGTGCTAATTAAAGCTGTCACGAAAGGACCAACTTATTACTTCATCCAAAACTCACTAAATCAGTCAAATTTTTGAAGAATGTCACCCCGTGTTGCTGGGCTACGAGTCAATATGTCACGACCAACCAAGTTCCACACAGATTGTAGATCCAGCAAACAAACAGACGATTAAGGCTGATTGATTTATTTGCAGCTCATGTAACATTAGTATTGCTGTACTCTTTTATATACACTTCCTGCCTGATGCACAAAGAGCCAGCATCACATTGTTTATCTTGCTTTTCCCTCTGGCTGTCAGCTCTTCAACACAAGCTCCACGACGCGGGGCTGTGTGCACTCGTGAGTTCAGCGTCAACACCATCTTACAACTCTTAACAAAACCTGGCAGTGGAGAAATCCTGAGGGCCTTGGTCAACAGTTCTCATCTTCTATTTAAGATCTAAGAAGAAAATATTTGTTTCATGTAATTCATGTCCCAGTTAAGAGTAACAGTTAACAATCTGGATTGCATGTATGCCTCCCTCTTCCATATCCTTTAGCGCAGCCACACAGAAACGCAGCCTCACATAACCCCCGGGCACCTTGTGATTTGAAGAATATGTGTGATTACAGTGATCTGACTAGCAAGACATCAATATTTATGTCTAGACCATTTCAAGTAGAATGTACGATGCAAGTCAAAATGGTTGATAAACACGCTCTAAACAGGCTATCTACCTTCATGACATTTACTCGTCAACACTGAGCTTTAATCGACCGACCCCGGAACGGCAGCTTTGACATTTGGAGCCATTAAACAAAATCTTCCCTCAAACGCACAACACCGACAAACAGCCGCGACGTTTATTTACTTACTGAAGTTCACCCGATCGTTAAAGTCTTCAAATGATGTTATGAGATTACTTCTTCACGAAGCCCCGGAGTCAGCTGCTATGAATAGTCCGATCATCACTAGTTTGAAAAGCTCCGACATTTACTCCTGATTGAGGCTCAAGAAACACGATGACAGTGTTTTCATAGGACTTATTCATCATCTTCAGGAGGGAGGGAGGTGTTGGCACTCCTGCCACACAGCGAGAACGTCTGGTGCTTGAATCGATGGCTTTTGTGTGGAGTTTGCATGTTCTCCTCGTCAGTACATGGGAGTTTCCTCCCACAGTCCAAGAACGTGTACTTTGAGATGCATTGTTGATTATAAACAGCTCCTATCTTTGATTTTTTGTTTTTTTTTCCCCCTTTACATTTGCCCTGTGATGGACTGATGAAACGTCTACTCCACCTTCACCTGACCCTGAGGTGGACAAAGCAGCACAGTGGACGGATGGAAAGAATCCTTTGGGTTTGTAATCCTTTTTCTGCTGCATTTCAGACAACAACACAACGAAACACAAAGTGAGCACAAAGGCGCAGGTCCACAGCGAATGGGTTGCTCTTCAGACAGATTTTAATCTGTTTGTTAAATCACTGTTGAGTTGTTGTCGCCGTGCGTGTGTGTGTTTGAGAGGCGGAGCAAGCAGTTTGTGCCGGACTTGATAACGTGTTAGTTGAGGTTAAGAAAAAAAAAGCCTGCGTGGTCGAGGTGCCGTATAACTCGGCGAACTGTCAGCAGTTGCTCGGATACTATTCTCGCAGCTGACAATTCTGCACAATAACGGCGCATTCTGGCACTTTGAGGTCTTTGTTTGCGATGAATGAAACATTTAGAATGTTTTCTGCTCCCAGTTTGCCGCAATAGGCAGTTTCAGAGCTCGACAGAGGCGAACCAACGTTTACAAAGTAGGTGGGCTAGAAGTCAGGGTAATTTGAAATGTGCACAGCGCAACATAACACAATCATTCCAGAGCTGAGTGACGCAGCAGAGAGAGAGAGAGAGAGAGAGAGAAAGAGAGGTGGGGGGGCAAATGGGGTTTCCTGTCCATTCCCAAACAGCTGCGGTTGGATCCCAGTTTTCCAAGTATCTGCAGCAGCGGAGTGGAGGAGAAACTACACCTCTGTAAACAATGGCAGTGCTGTCTGTTGTCTATCATCTCCCGAAGGGGCAGCGGAGAGAAAACCCACCATCACACATACTTGGCTTTTTTTTAGAAGTGCCACAGTCGACCCCGACCACGGCCAAAGGGCAGGTGGCCAGCGGTTAACCTGATCACCCTCGGCACCCTGCACCCCAAGGGGGCTGTCAGCATTTCAGTTCTTAGCCTTGAGCTCCACACATGCCTGAAGCGGGCAGCTCGATGCGCACAACCCGACATTCCCATACACACACACACACACACACACACACACACACACACACACACACACACACACACACACACACACACACACACACACACACACACACACACACACACACACACACACACACACACACACACACACGCACACAGCTCAAGTATTTACTCAAACTGGAGGAAAATATGTAGTTACTAAATTGGAACACAAGCAGTATTCATTCTCTTGGAATCTGCTAAAAATGAAAGAGAGGGGAAAAAAAAAAAGCTTAACACTGTATACTAGCGATGAAACGGCAGCTCAAATTCTGAAGCAGAAAAATCAGGGCTCTTGCACTGTCACAATCAATTTCAGAATGGCGTCTACATGACAGTGGTCGGGTGCACACAGACAGTCCTGTGGCAGGCAGATAAGTGGAAGCTCTTTAGGAGGAGAACAGAGGGCAGGGCAGGGTGGCAGGCTGAGACTGATTCGATGCTGGCCCTACCTGTACTGGCTGCACTCCTGCACAGACAGAAAGGAGTCCACTGTGTGAACACAGAGCCCATATTGTACAGGGGTATGGGTGAGCTTCAAAATGTGTTCACTGCCTATAAAAAATTACCTCGATTCTGTCATAAAGGGAAGTTTTGATGTTACTGGGAATGTACAACTAAATATGTGTAAATACATTTTCATCTTTTGGGCTTATGGAGCTTCAGAAATGGTTGGGAAAACAATTCTATAGTGCACATTTCAAATGGTTTGTGTATTTTACAACATACAATAAATTAGGTTTAATACAACCACCCAAACATACAAAAACATTCACACAAATAGCACAAAACAGTATCTGTCCAGTTGCTCCACTCAGAAATGCCTCAGTTAGCATTTTCTCCACAACACTTCAGTCAACTGTTTGCCCTGTGCACTCAGGTGAAATATGAGCCACAGTAAATCATTATTCCTCAGGCCACATTTGCCAGATGAATGCATGTGAGTGTTGGACTGTGTGTTTTTCTCCTCTAATGAATTGAGGAATTTAGCTTGTGGTGATGGAGGTTTAAAAAAAAAAGGAAGTGCTGTGCTCGTGTGTTTGTGTACATATGCAATAGAAACAGAATTTTCGGTGTTCTCAATTATATTTCTGTGGTAAGCCATGGTTTGTTCAGTGAAAGACTTTAAACATATAGTGCATTTCAGGCACATAAGTATAATAATTGCCTTTTATTTGTGTCTAACAGAAGTACATTTATGTAATTTATAAAAGGACTCTCTCTCTAAATACACATGTATTTTCCACATGTGAGGGGTTGACCCATGTTTGAATCAGAAACCCAAGAATCAAAGTATTGTCAGGATGATAAAGAGATAATTGACTTTAAATGAAGAATCATGCAATATTTCCCAATTAAATGCTAACTTATGTCTTTGTTAGTGACAGATCATCCTTCATTTACATGACTTATTTGCTTTATTTGTTCTTTTTTTAATACTGCTTAGACCACATGTTATTTTCTGATTGTTAAGGGTGCAGTTCAAGTTAAAACCACACAATTTCTTTCCAGGTAATCCAAGGAAATTCTCACCAATGTCCAACATTTTTCAATATTTCTGCAAAAAAAGTGAACAGTTTTTTCCATGAAGCAAAAAAACAAAAAAAAAGCGTGATAATCATCATAATAATGCCCTCCTGGCATTCTACAATAAATGCTCCTAACTAGAGTTGCTATAATGAAAGAATAAGATAGTCAAAGACTTATATTTAATACTTCTGATTGGGTCAAAGGATTAGATGTCTAATGGCGGGCTGATAACTAAGCACCGGTTTCAGTTGTCTTTGTTTGCCATCACTCCTGCCAATTCAGGTAATCGTCAAGTGATCTGGAAAGACCCAAACAAAGCACAGGCATTGTTGCTACTCTTATCCATCAAAAACAACAGTCTGAAACTCTTTGGCGAGGTCTATTTTGCACAGTTCAAGGAAACAAGAACATTTCACTTTAATTATCAGCTGTATAGGCAAAACCAATGAATAAATATTGCTTGAAAAGAATGAAAAAACGCTGAACTTCTAAGTTACTTTCAAGGATCTCCAGACAGTAAGCCATTCCCTTGATCACTGTTTCACAGGTGTTAAGTGTTTTGTATGAGAACAGCCTTGAAAACTATACATTCTTTTAACATAGTAAGGGCACAGGGTCAGATTTATCATTATAAAGACCATGTCTGTTGAATAGAAGGTGTGGAGACAATCTTTGTTTTCATGTAATCATCCTTGCTACATGCTGCCTTGCATACATACAACTACTTTCATGGCTCCAGGATCCCTGGCTTGTTGCACTATTATAGAGAGTCAAGGAAGGATTCAATCACTTGCAGAACATAAGTAAAGTTTCTGAACTCAGTTTTAATTTATCTATGTGAATGTGAATTTAAGGGTCACTGGTATTTCCTGCGGAGTAACACGCTCAGGTTGAACATCTCTCTTGGCTTTGATGAAGTACCTTGTCCAGTGTCATGGATAGACAGTTAAGTGCTGGAGCGTTTACATTTACATAATTATCCTTAAGAGTGAAGCTTCCTCTATCATCAAAATATTAGTTTCCATCACTATACACTACAGAACCACAGCAGATGAAGTGGGTTTTTATTAATAACCTCTCCATATGCCAGTCAGGATTTCTTTTTCTTCCAAACTGGTGTACAACCATTAAAATTACTTTTCACATCCGTCGGCACTTCAAATTGTGTGAACACATGCAAAAAGTAAGACAGTTGATACTTTTGGAATATATATTAATATGTCTGGGAATTATGTTTAAGAAGGTTGGCAGTTTTGCATTGTAAACAATGTGTAAACAAGCTTAAATGTTCACGCGTATATTGGTAAGCTTAAGGGACAGAGGATGATTGCTGCCAGAGGATGATGTGCCTGTGACTCATTGCTTATGCTTGTTAATTGAGTTTTATTGGCAAGATTAACAGCTTTTATATCATGGCAGAGGCAGCAAGCCAGGTAAAACAGCTGTTGTTCATATTGTCTTGGTTGTAGGACATGGAGAGGCATTAACACCATTTTACTGGAAACACATATGGCCTTGTAGGAATGCAGAAGAAGTGTGTAGGAAGCAAAGGGACACTGTAAAGGTAGTGCCTGTTATTCAATCTTTTTTTCCCTTTTTAACAAATGTAGATATTCAATATTGCATCTTTTGACAGCAGAATAAAATGTTTTCAGTCATATTTAATCCCACAGAAAAAGATTTTGATACAAATATTGACTTGTGATCCATGCTTTTGTTGAAGCAGAAAAATCTTTCCATTTCCTAAAGAAGGTACCAATAGATGCCATTTACTGCTACTCTATTGGCTCTTTGTGTTTTCTACATAAAGAATGGACAAAGGGTCAGGTGACCGTAGAGTTCACAGAGTCACGCACATATGCATTTACTCAGACATGTACCTTTTATCGATTGGAACAGCTTGCAACACACATCTGTACACACTTGTGCCTACATTCACACACACTTACAGAGTGAGCAGAGAGCGAGAGAGAGTGAGCGAGAGAGAGAGAGCCTTAGCATGCCAGGCATTCAAGCTATGTGCGATCTGTGTGAGGATACAGCTTGGTACAATCGTAGCATTTAGACAAGTCCTAATTTACTTAGGATGGGCTTGCAGCATATGGAAGTATCCACAATAGCCGACTGATAGAGAGACAAAGAAATTTCAGTCTTCTGGTGCTAAAAAACTCAATTCAGATCTGGTCATAATGGCTCAGCTGTCTTAACCAAAGGACGGGAAGAGAATAGGCTGCCTTGTGATTTTCCCCCTTTTCACCCTCACCCTCCCTCGCTTTTCTTCTTTTTTTGTGCCTGAATCTTTTATCTGTGTTATTCACTCGGGACTCTTCAAAGTAACAAGCCTCCTTCTTTTTCCCCGGTACTGGACTTGGAACCCAAATTAGAGACTGCTTGATTAGAGCAGAGAGGAGGGAGCCAAGAGAGAGGGAGATGTGGGTATTGGACAAAACAAATCGCACCCCTACAAAGTGCCTTTTATCCAAAGACCCCAAGGCTCAAATACCCCCGTCCCTTCCCAAGCAACCATGGCTCTGCTTGTTTTTCTCTTATCATTTATTTAGTCACCCATTGATGTTTTCTGCCCTACTTTGTGACGTTTAAAGATGGCAGGAATCTCAAAAGGTGGCTGCAGAATGAGCTGAAACTGAACAACACAGCTTCACTGTCTCCACCTACAAGGTGTCAATCGAGGATCTCTGAAGTTGGCCTGGTGACCTGAGAAAACAACAAGAAAAGTGTTGGCACGGTTTGACCACCCACTCTTAAGATCCTCTTCCCGCCAGACCGGTATTGTACCGGACCTGATTCGTCTACCAGGCCGATGTCAAAACACGTTAGGTCTGGGTTGGCTGCTGGAGTTTATGTAGCGCCAAGGCATCTCTGGGTTGTCTGTCTGCCATTGGAAGCGCAATGAGAGGAGACATGTTAACAGGCAGACCCCGGCCCTACCGCTGTTAAAAGCCATGCAATATGCAGGAAACGGCCTCTTTTGTCAGCAGGCTGGTCAGACGTAGACCACGACTCCTCTCTTCTGTACCACACAATAAAAGTTTTATCTGCATTTTAAAGCTGATCCATAATTTAGTGCAGGAAGAAAGAGATTTTTTAACTCAAACCAGCCAACAAAAAAACATGTGTCAGAATTTCTGCCGAGCTGTGTGCAGTCTGAGGTGAGGTTCTGCTGCTAGATTTTCAGACTCCAAAAATAATGTTTAATCTTAAACATTCAACCTGAGTTGTTCCTGAATATTTAAACACAGAAATAAACAAATGATTAAAAGTGAAATAATTTGAAATAAAACTAGAGAAGTGGGAAGGCCTCCACAGTACAGCGAATAATGTGGACTCCCCACAATTCAGCTCAAGATCACAACAATGGGCCCTCTGTTAGTATTCTTGTGGTGTCTGCAAAGAACTGAGCACTCCACACTCAGGCGAGCCCATCAAATCCTTCTGGGGACCCTTAGCACATGTCCCAGTGCATACTCATACTCACAAAGACAAAATATACAATAAGTGCCATAAATTCTCACATAATTTATACAGCTCAGTTTTTTTTTTTTTTTTTTACAGTCATGATAACCAGTAACCTGTAATTGCAAAGACAGAGAAGACGTCATTGAGTCCAGATGTTTTATTCCAAGCTTAAATACACTTATAACCAGATGGCCTCAAAAAACGTCACTTAAATTGTGATTTTCTTGTTTTTAAATTTTTTTTCCGTCACCTCTCGTCTCTTTCTTTCTGTCATCACGCTCTCCCTCCTTTCACTGTTATATTGATAGCCAAGATTAATTGTGACAGCGACTGATGCATCTTGCTCATGACCTGCAAAAAGGCAAATCCTTCATGGACGCTGCCAAAGCTTAATAAAATTGGTGCCGATTGTATTAATTTTACAGATGAGCCATTCACAACAAGTGTATTCGCGTGAATAAGAAGTTAATTCAGGCCTTGGAAACCGTGCACAGGCCCAATGAATAGGTGCTTTTTAGGTGCTTTTTTTTCTTCAGGAGGATAAATGGAGAATCGCAGCTCTCTTCCATTGCAGCAGGCAGCGAAGGCAGAATGAGGCGAACTGAGGTTCAGACAAGCCTGCCAGTAAATTGCCCTGAATGGGTTCTGGAGGTTGACAGGCCCTATTAAGACAAACGGCTTTCCTCATCGGAGAGATAAAATAAATCAGGTGTTTAGTCAAATTAAAATAGTTTGAGTGGAGAGGGCCCCTGGGAGCTCTCGGAGAAACTCAAGACAGATGTGGTCAGACACGAGAGGAAGACACCCAGGAAAGAATTCAGCTCCCACTGGCCTCAGGCCAGACTTCACTGTACTGTTATCTGGTTCTCAATGCGTTTTCCCTTTTCCCTCTCACCAACTGTCTCTCTTGGTCTCTTCTGTCAGTTTTTCTATTATTTTTCTTTTTTTGTGTGTTCCTCCGAATCAGCTTGTCACATAGGAGTGCAGTGGGAGGAGAGTGAGTTACTGTCTAGCCTCTCACTGGCAATTATGTTGGCTGTGTAAGTCAATGGTAGGATCACTTAGCATTGATTAGGCAGAGGGAGAGCAGTGCAGCGGAGCTGCTTTCTCAAACACACACAGTGCAGACATGTGACTGAGGAGAGAAAAGTAACTCTGTCAGTGCGCTGCTGGATATTGTTTTGAAATATGCATCTACAAAAATCAGTATGTCGCTCAGAGTTAATAGTTTTGTTGCAAATATGTCTTCAGTGGTGCTCCTCATACTCTGATCTGAAGATTCATTTGGAGTGTTTTTTTCTGTGTTTCTTGCTCCTTTCTTGACAATAATATGTAATGTTTTGTAAAATGTGAAAGGGATTCCTCTTCTTAATGTCTTTGTGGCGTTACAATTTCTGTATAAAACCAGTGTAGTTTGGAGGCCGGTGCTAACACTCACTCTTAACACTTTCTTTACAATCACCCCTGGAACTCTGACATAAGCTGCCACCTCAGTTTGACAGCTCCCTGCAGCTCTTTGTCTGTGTGGCGGGAACAATTCCTTTCCTTTCTTCTACTGAAAGCTGTGAAAACCAGCTATAGCAAAACAGACAACTCCAGGCTGTGTGTGACCTTAACACTTTCCAGTGAATTCACTGCAGTTGGTTGCTGCCTGTGTGGCTTTCTTTGTGAAAAAATATTGTGTACAGCACAATGGCACAATATGATGAACGTTGTATGCACCATGGTCACTTTCCTATATTTACCCGTATACAATGACCAAGGCCTTCAGCAGACTTTCTTCCATAATCCTACATTCTGGCTCTTTAGTCAGTACCATTAGGAAGTCCTTTGTGTTCTTTTATTTTTAGGTATGGATATGACATATTTGTATTTATGTTTATGACTCAAGCTCTACACCTTGTATTTATTCTTTGCACTTCTTTGCCTTCACTAGGTACTCCAGAGAGCCTGGCAGAAAAAGAGCACCAGCTCTCCACAATGATAACCCAGCTGATAAGCCTGAGAGAGCAACTTCTGGCTGCCCACGACGAACAGAAAAAGCTTGCCGCGTCACAGATGGAGAAACAGAGGCAGCAAATGGAGTTAGCTCGTCAGCAGCAGGAGCAGGTACACTTCACAGTGTCACTCTTTTCATCTCTTAGATCCCAGCTAACGT
>OMNM01012971.1:39847-54526 GCA_900302745.1 Parablennius parvicornis | reverse complement strand
AAAAACTGACAACAGATCTAGCACACTCTCACCTTCATTCTTTGGGGTCTAACAACAGAGCACAATCTCGTACACCAGTGAGGTAGTGGGGAGAAAAAAAAACCTCAGAGTTTAATAATTAATCATAAAACTTATTGAGTTTTGGATTGTTCTCAGTGAAAAGGACAAGAAAACATATGCTTATAAATCGTTGTCTTTGTCATAAAACACATTGTATGCACATTTGAACCTTCAGTTACACAAGCAACATGCCATGTAATAACGAACAAAAACTGAATATTGGACACATTTGGACTTTCAGATGGTGTTTGAGAGAAGATTTAAATCAGCCACATTACCATCACATGTTCTGTCATCCAACCCGGTGCCCCATTACAGTTGCATGAATACATGCGTGTGTGAATCATCTCCACCTTTACATCAGCAGGAAGTCAGGTCTTCAGAGAGTTAAACCAAAAGCACATTGACAAACAGTAATTACCTTTAGGACATTTAACATTTCAACACAGGGAACTCCAGCTAACACTTTGAACAGAGGCATCATTAAAAATCCAATTACAGAAACTTTTTTTTTTTTCACCAGACATCTTACCCGTTTGCTTTACGGTCAGGAGGTGAGCTTCTGATGACCCATGGGATATGCTTGTCATCAAGGGACTTATTTTCATTCAACGCTCTTTCAAGGTTATAAATACTCGTTCCAGACAGACGTATCTGGGAGGGCTGGAGAAGATCACATCAGTCAGACTGCAGGGGAGAGACCACCTGGGAGAGGAGACGAATAGAGTGTGCGTGCATGTTTTACAGCTGCAGTCTTTAAAAGGGAGGTGTCTGTTATGCATATTATATAAGGTTACAGAGTTAAGTGTTCATATTAAGTGTGAGATAATGAGGTTAACCGCATGTTAAAGTACCTCTGCTGAGGACGAAGCTCAAGCTGAAGCTGATGTTGTCTTACCATTGAATTCATGTGGTCAGCTGCTTCAGACACGGCATCAGTCAAACACCCATGTTGAAAAAAAATAAATAAAATAAATAACAACCGCTCAATGCTGCATCCCAGCATGCATTGTGCTGCTAACAGCACAGCTGAGGCCTTGGATGTCAGTCATGCAATGTCTGGTGAGGTGACCTTGCTCCAACTTACCAGATTAGAATGAGTGACTCATTTGGCTCCCTGCAAAGATTCATAATGACACACTGGTACTTTATTGGGAAATTTCTAACCAATGATAGCTTTCAGAAACCACACGAGGAATATACTGCGAAGTGTGTTCTCTTTTGTGAGTCCAGAGAGATTTTTTTTTTCCCCTCAAAGTTCTGGTTTGAGAGTTCTTTCAGCTTGTTCTGAACACATCATCTGGGCAGATTGTATTTTTATTTATTTTCTTGCAGGTTGTTCCACAACAAATGTAGTTTGGTTGGGAAACACATTTGTAACTTCTGCAATATTACATAATAAGAGTTTGGCTACTGCTAAATTATGAAAATCTGCAAAAAAAATATATGAACATTTTAAACATAATTAGAAAAAACTTTTGGATAGCAATTTAAAAGTGGGTTCGGGTGTCATGGGCTCAGTTCTTCATTCATTCATTCATCCATCAATCATTGTATGTTCTACCCCGCTCTATCCAAACCCAGCTAGCTATAGGTGAGATGCACGGTGGACTCCACCTCCAGGTCTGGGTGGATCTTGCCCGGTGCTCCATGTAAGTGTCTTCTCTACATCCTTCCCGTGGAGCTCTCTTCTGTTGAGGGTGTGGTTCTCTCTGTGCTGATAGTCTGGACCCCCCTCAGGTCTATAACTGTAACATTTATATCATTGCCAAAGTTACTATCTGCCCTGTTGCGTGTGCTGAAAACCTCCCTGAACGCGTTCTCTCTTTATGTGTGATATATCTGGAAGTTTTGCTAGTTTTCAATAAAGACAGCAGCAGGATTAGAATCGGGGTTCCTCTAGTATTGGAGGTGATTTGGTGGTGCTCTAACAGCATTCTGTTGTCATACAGTATCACATATAGTCTAGAAAATATAGTTCTGATGAATTTATGGTTTATTCATGAGTCTGTTAATTAGTGTATTTGTTTCCCCACAATGCTGCCAAAAAATTGTGACATGGTTAGCCTTCGTGCATTACAGTGAGATTCTGAGCTTCCTGTGTGGGATGGATAGATGGATAAGTTTTAAGATGATATTTAAAAGATTCCAGAGATTGAAAGTTTCTGATGTTAGGTGGGAAGGAGTTTCAGTATTGGGGGGGGGGCTGAGCGGCTGAAGGCTCTGGTGGTCTTGTGGGCCGGAGGGACTGTGAGGATGAGAGATGAGGCGGCAAGTTGTGTAGATCTTGAGCCAGTCATTTAGGTTACGGAGCGCCTGGAATGTGAAAAGTAGAATTGTGAAATGTTTTGCGCTTTCATCATGTCAGATATCTGTTTATATGGTTAAAAAAAAAATGTTTTATCGTGTGTACGCTTGTGTTTGAAATGAACACTTTCACTTCATTCGTTGGGAGGTGCCCTCAGGCCACAGGGCAGGCTTCATCTCTCTATTAAATGTCTAAATGCAGTTCTTGTTGTGAGCAGGGCCCACCCATCTTCCCAAGTGAGATCATGACATTGATGTATTAGGATGAGTGCGGGTGTAAATTCTGACCAGTCAAACAGTTCTGTGCCATCTATTTAAAGGAGTGAGGAGGAAGAAAAAAAAAATCCCAGGGCTCCGCATAACAGGTTTACTGTCATCTTATGTGAATATTTTACACATCTCAGATGACTGTGCTCATGTTTTGCTTTACACAATTACCTCAATGGCATTTTTAGACATCACAGTTGGTGTGCAACCAATGTGATACAAACACTGAATATGTATTTCATCCTTTTTTAGCTGACATGATTACAGAAGCTTTTGTTACTGTTTAAAAAGCTTGGAATCCTCCACTTTAGTTTTCACGCCAGAGGAGTTAAGTAAACAATACAGTAAATATATTTTATATCCGAAGAACTTACTGCAGCCCAAACCATGGAGGACAGATAGATATTAACCGGTTTGCAGCGATAATCAACCATATCCCACATAACACAGCTATCATTACATCACAATATCCCCAGCATATCCCCCTCTGTCTTATCACTGCGGTATCTATTTTCAGGAGGATGATGTTGTGCTTTGGGCTGTCACACAGCAGCAGCATATTGCTTTCAGCGATGCCTCCGTCTTTTCCAGCTGAAGTGTGAAACGGATTCCTCCATCCTCTGCAAAGCTCTTCCATCTGGATTCCCGCTCAAGACTGCTTGATTGTCACGCTACATCAGACTCCACAGATAAGCTGTTACTTCAATAGAGACATGTGTCACACCGCTCATCTTGTTTGAAAAAGGTCAACACAAAACAAGGATTAAGGATAACATATTCTTTCTTTTCTGCAATGTGGCAGCTGTGTTTCTGAGCGCAGAAATAAACTGGGGTTGCAAATCTTCTGAGGCCAAAAGCTGTCAAGTGTATCACAGCACCAAGTTCAGTTTGGAGCAGCGTGTAAACGTTATCCGTGGATTTGTTCTTGGCTTAAATTTTGATATGACTGAGCAATGCTGGTGTTTAAATCCCATTCATCAGAAGTCCAGGTCATGGGGCTGTATCCAGAAAGCTTATGAATAAGAATGGACTCAAATGAGTGCAGCTCTCTTCCAAAGTTTCAAGTTGTTAACATTTTTGTGATTCGGACACTTGTTTTAAAACTATTCCAAGAAGATAACAGACAGATGATATGGAAATTAATGTTTTTTATGACGGGCAGATTACAACCAGGAGATGAGAAACCAGGAGACCCTCTGACGATCCCATCGCCCGTGTTTTCATTGTTTCTAGCTAATCCTGCTTTTACAAGTTGTGATTGATCTGAAAGTGGCAGATGTGGCAGAAAACGTGTGAAATTACCAAGTCAACCAGAATATATCTCAATCCATTCAGTCCCGTAAAAGCTTTGAGAGCACATCAAGGGCTGGAACATAATCCTAAATTATATCAGTCACAAATGCTTCATGTCTTTTCTTTATTTAACAAAATGTTTGAGATGAATACAGAATTGTGCCGTTATCCTGTTAAAACCACATTGATTTGTACCTGAACCCTATACATTTCTGAAAAGAAAGGAAAGAAACCCATAAATCACTCCGTGTTTCATGGCAGTACCTCACTGATTAACAATTCAATGTCATAATGATGAGATGAGGATACACTAAAATGTACACATAGATCACTCGCTGCGTCATGCCTCTTTAACTTGAATTTAACAAATAAATCATTCAGTTTGAATGAGAGGATATTTTCTATGAATGTGAGTTAATGTAATAGTCTCTGAAGCCTAAGGTCATGGAGACAAAGAGCTAAATCTGTGCGTGGGTATGAATGTGTGTGCGCATGGACAACATTACGCAATTCCATCTCCCCAATCCAAAATCAATACCAAGAAAATATAGTCCCAATCTACTTTCCAAATGGCAAACAAGAAATAAAAGGGGGGATTAAATGGAAGTGGAGTCCCCACTGCAAGACTCCCCAGAGAGGAACTTTTCATTTATCTAATGTTCTTTAAAGGTAGTTGGGAGTTGTAGCGAAATATATAAACAAATCCATAGTGATGTATTCTGCAGACACTCAGGACAAACTTTCTTCACAAGCGTCGAAGATACATTTACAAGCAAACTGTTATTACCCACTTGAACCTTAATGTCCCCACTTCCCATTGCATTTCACCCTAAACTGATTCAGAGCTTCCAAACGACCGCTGTAAACATTACGGTGTGTGCTTTCCCGGTGGCAAGCTTCCATGGAAGGTGCTGCATTCCTTCTGTTTGGAACATTTTCTACACCAATGTTTATGTAGCGGACGAAATGCCAACACTGGCTGAAAAAAAGTAGCTCATGTACTTGCAACTCATTTTGCTACGCTTCGTTGATTTCAATAAGGATTACCCGTTTGGGTGCTCGTCCTAAATCCTCAAATATGCGCTCTGTTTTTTTATTGCACTTCGTTTTATATTTTTTTATTTCCTACATCAGCTGGCACTGGTAACCCTGCTGGTGCACTGCCAGTCATTTATTAGGTGTGGTGTTAAGGTCTGCTCACAATCCTGCATGATTTATTTATTTATTGTTTTAATCTTTGTTGGTCCAGTGTCAGTTATACTCCCATCTTAACAAGTTACAGCTTACTCTTGTTATTGAGGATGGTGCAGTATGAGAGATAGTTTGTCACAAGACAATGTATTATGTCTACCTTGTGCCCGTTTGACTGTTTTACTGAATGGGACTATATTTTATCTCTTTATGTAACTAGTTAAAGTACTTTTTGGTTTTTGTTTATGTGTACCTCTTGAAAGTATATTTGGATTGAACTTTCATTGTTTGCTGATGGTCCTATATATCTTCTGGGACCCTCAGCTGGAAAAACAATTCCGATTTTTCTCTTTAAATGTCATGTGTGTAGAACAGTTTTTGCTAAAGTTCTGAAGGCGTGCACCCTGTCAACAATAAACTGACCTGACCTAGAAAGAAAATCTGACCTTCCAAGTGGCAGATTATTGAAACTTTGGAGCTTGATGAAAGGGATGACTTCCAGGATGCCTGGACAGTGGACCAAAGTGCAGACATGCATGCCGAGGATGATGTTTTAGACAATTTCATCATGATGTTACACATGAATTCAGTCCTCGAGGAAACCACACAATCAAGAATGAGGACAATTGGAGTCGAAACCAGGTTATATCAGAGACGGGTTTTGAAAGATTGGGATGGACAAAAAGACAATGCAGTAACATAAATCATAGGGAGACCAACTAGCAACTGACGAGAGTGTGAATGGCACATATATTCTATTTTTTCACTCGCAAACCCTTTGCCGATTCAAAGTTGGTGGATGACAGACTCATGAGACCATTCCAAAACTTTCCTTAAAGCTGTTCAACTTCTATTTTGTACCTTACTGTGAATTCAGCTTGTGCCATTATGGCCTAGATTCCCCTTTCAAATGAGTAGCCAGAGGACTGAATCATTTCCATTTGTTCACCTTTTGAGAGTTCTGGTTCTGATAAATGAAAATCTTTTAAAGTTTTGGTGTTTCTATCAATGCAGCTCTACATCTGCCTCTCATCTTTGGTTTTGTTAACTTCTAATTCCAATCAGAATCCATTTGCTGAGAGGCACATGTCCTATTCTCATGTTGAATTCACTTTGTGCACCTCATCTCACTTGTTTTTTTTTTTCAATGAGTTCACGTTTACTCTGGATATAATCAGTAGTCTTATGCTGGCTCACTTTCTCAATTTTCCCAGTCTCTCTTTTTTTTCTCCTATGAACTTGTCTGATAATATTGATCAAGTTGCCACCTTCTGACCATTCCCTCGACCTTACAGCACTAACACCGGACAGAAGTGGATATGATTAACAGCAATTTTCACCTCTTCGATTACACTAACCTGAAAGCCTGTCCTAAGCAGAACCTATTAACCTCAACATGGTACGATATGTGAATCGATGTACTTTAAAGTGAACTGTTGGCTTTGGTCCCAAAAAAAAGAGAGTCAAAAAAATGCACAGACGCGACTGGATGTGAAGGAGGAAATATCAGTGATATCTAAGGCAAGACAAGCCGTTTCAGCAGGCTACAGTCTAATAACCCACCCCTGGCTGTGAGTGAGGCGGGTGAAAGTGGAAGCCAAGCAGCCTCTTAATCCCAGTGTGGCTTTTTTGATTCTGTCAGGGAACGTTTCCTGCAGTCTCTGATAGCCTGACAAGTATTGCAAATCAAATGTCCAGGGTTCACTGATCCTCTGTGAACAGTGTGTTTGTAGAAACTCTATCTCCATGTGAAACTGTAGCTGGCAAAATCATGTTTTTATATGTCATTATGTAGCTTTCAATTACCCCCAGCCCTACAGGATTGGACGTATTTCCTCAATCCAATATTTGGCCTCACTTTGGCTATTATTTTACAGCCTGTGGAATAAGATGTCCTGCAGTCATGTTTCCAAACCGTGTGCCAAAAGACAGACTCACATGTTTCTCCTATGTGAGCAGTTTCCATACCTTTATGACAAAACCACTGTGACTGCAACTCCAGATGGGATGATTCAACATTTCCTCCTTTACAATGCAAGCTTTTTGATTTGATGATCTGGTTCAGAAGAGCACTTTTGGTTAAGAGTATTACCTTGCTTTCAATACAGTATAATGAATCAAAATACTAAGAGTGACGATTGTCAGAGTATTATGTATTAAGCTGCTAAATTCCACAAATCCGTACACATGCATTCAGTCAGTATTTACCTAAACTGCAGAGAAAAAACACAGAGGCACAGACAACCATATACTCTCTCATTTACACTTTCAGTCAAATGACAAACAACAATTCAGCTGATATGCACTGTGGAAGAAAACCAGTGTACCTAGAGAAAACTTGAAAAGGTCAAGATTGAAATAAAACTGGTAATAACCTCACTGTAACGTGAGAAAGCAAGCCACTATGATCTACTTCACAATACACATCGCTGTGTAATGCAACTGGATATAAAAAAACAGTGAGAAGCAGAAACGAACATTGTCTGCCACATCTGAGAAAAAAAAAAGGTGTCTAAAGATATGATATAGCTTCTTAGTTTAACAGAGAAAACTAAATTATTAATATTACTTGTATTCCATTATGTTGCAGGTGATTGTGTCACCACTTCCTCCAACAACCGTATTGCAGTCTGAGAAATCTGAGAAGAGAAAAAAAATGATGTGTGCCTTCTGTCACCTATTTTAATGAATATAATTTACATTAAGTAAGTACTTCAGTTAAATATATATTTGTTCACCATCCAAGACAGTGATACAGATGTTGATGATATTGAGTATTTGCCTGTTTTGAATGACACTGCAGTTTAGAAAAAAAAACATCCAAGAAATATATTCATTTTTCGACATACATCTATTTTTTAATGCAATTTTGAGGATTTTCAAAGAGGTCCAACATGCAAATGTGAGGTTTATAAAGTAGCAATCTTATGTGATGAGGCAAGCGACAAAGTTTTATAATTTTACTCATAATAGTAAAGCCAAATAATAAAAGCCCAATGTGTTTCAATTTACTTTTCATTAAAATGATCCATTGGCTGCTTGAGCCAAATGATGTAACTTTTCATAAACCAATAACTGCAACAATAGCTGACAACTAATCAACAGGAAACTGCAAATTAAAATGAAAAAAAAAACTATGGGTCAACACTGCACAAAAGTGACTCACCAAAGTTCCACATCCTATTACTGAAAGCCTGGAATTCATTGACTTATGTCTAATATATGAATGAAAAAAATACTGCGCAGAGATACAAGAGTGGTCACCTCTACAAACAATTATCCCTCTAGTCTATTTTAAAAAAGGACAAAAATCTTTGTAGTAAAACACAGACGCCATCAAAGAAATGTGAACCATAATAGCAGAGACCATCATAATTTCTACTCACAATCGAAACGATACGCCGTACATTGACACCGTGCAAGGTGTCCTATTTGGTGTTCATGTAGCTGAAATAATTTCTGCAAGTTGCCAGGTGTAAAACTAAGTGTATTAAGATGGCACAACGCTAAGTAGCCATTCAATTCATAACAAAGAAATCTTGTTTATCAAACAATTACATGCACAAATATCAGCGTGCTTATAATATATACACTTTGATGACCCAGTTATCAACATGTGTCAGACCTCAGTGTCTTTTCATTTTCACCCAGTATGGAAGTAATTGCATCGAAATGGTGTGCATTCCAAATCGCAGGGTCTCCTCGACCATATGTCAAACCCATCTGTTAAAACATCATATCCCATCATTTCTTGACCACCATATGAAACATGGAGCTGTACACTGGTTAAACATCTTTTATCATTATTAGCAGACCTGAATAATGGTCAGGACCTGATAAAAACTAGTTTCCTGACACCACCTTTGGTCTGATTCTGTAGAAGCCTCAGTGGCGTTAAGAAGCTTAGAGGCTTGGCAAGCGTCATTCTTCTTCATCGGCATCCACCTGGCTTATATTTATCTGGAGAATGTTTGAGGTGGAGCCATTAATCATCTTTTTTTTCTTTTTTTTTTTGTCCTGTTGAGCAGATGAAGCGTTTAGATTGCAAATATCTTTGAGGTTCCCGTGCCAGCTGAAAGCATGTTCATCATTATCAGCCTTCAGAGAGCAGGGACTGCCTCAGCAGCCATGTTTTAAGCAAACAGAACAGTAGCTGAGCGCCGCAATCTGAATCTTTTTCCGCGGCTCACTGTGACATCTACAGCAGAGGTGGATGGGAATCGCGTCGCTATAATGGGTTGTGCTTGCATGAGATCCATGAGAGAGATTAGGACATAGAACAAAGCTTCTCATTCTAATGAGATAATGTGTGAAAACCCTGCTCATGATCTTTCAGCAGTGCGTTGTGATGGATTCTAGGCACAGTTTTAAATCTTTTGTCATCTCTTTAAAGGCTTTTCTCCCCCCACATGGTGCTTTGTCAGCTTTAAAAGTCTCCTAAACCACAGCAGAGGCTAGCAATCACCTAATGCAGCACTTTGTAGACTAACGCAGACAACGGTTGTGATAATTGGGGGAGATGAGAAAGGACTTCCTTTCCATGTGTGTCTCCTTTTTGTTCCGTTTGATCTAATCACATTCTATTGCTGCACAACAATCTATTGATATGCGTCTTTAAGGGTAATTACTGTTTCTGGTATGACGTAAAATGTGAATATTTCTTGTTCATTTCCCACTTTATGATAAGAAAAGAAATATATTTGGGTTGTAGACACTTCATTCCGAAAAACAAGGCATTTTGGGTTTTTTTCCGTTCGTGTGTTCACAGAAGAGTATTCTATTTTAAGATGAACACCTGGTCATATCATAAATGTGCACATTTTGGTTCTTTTCTTGTTTCCTTATTTATTGATTTTATGAATTATACACACTTACGTACAGCATCCATGAATACATTTTAGTGCTTATTTATCTAAACATTTCCATTGATTCCATATGAATCATGTATGTAACACCTGGACGTTGGATGTTTTCATTCAGTCGCCATCGTTTGCACCGGATCACCACAGAAGGCATTGTCCCCATAGTTTTCACACTGGATGCCTTTCCTGGAGCAATGATTTTGTCAGGCATGTTATGTTCCTCTCATGGAAGCTCACAGATAGAGAGTCAAAGACCTTGTAGGGGCAGTATGATGGCAGTGTTCACACAAGAAAGAAAGACATTGTGGAAAAGTGGTTCAGATTGTACCTCCTTTAGAATTTCAATGTTATTACCATCTCCTGATGGTATGGGTATGGTAGTTGCCAAATGCTCATTCCAGCACACGAGAGGTTTGGAATTAAAAAGCGACCGTTTGGGGTTCACCAATCTGTTTTCACACAAATGTAGAGAATTTTTGAGCCTTAAGGCATCGTCATCGGGGCTTAAGCCGATCTCCGTTTAAAATAGCCGATGGACAGTCTACGCACTGGACAAACACAGAGACGAGAAAGTTCATTCCCCTACACCAATACACCAACTATGCATGCCTCTAGCCTGTGGAAAGGAATCAGAAAAACAAATAATACTAAAAAAATAGAAATCACAAACATGCAACCATGTAGACATGTAGAGTCTACATAGGACCAAGGCTCAGACAACAGATGTTTACCACTACAACACCATTGAAGTCCAGATCCAGATGTGTAAAGAAAGTTTTGCCTGGTCAGGTGACTACTGTGTACACAGTAGCAGACATTCCTTACTGTACTTCAGAGTTCATCAAGGAATTTTTCATTAGAAGCCTCGTCTAAGACGTGGTTAACACTCTGAATAGTAGAAAGGATTTTACCACTGTATCATAAAATCTTACTTCGAAACCAAATTAATCACTAACAGACACATTTACACGGGTTTTCTTTTTCTTTGGAACGGTGAGGCTACATATTGTATTGCCATCTCTATCAGATCGCTGCATAAGTACAATAAGCTCACATTAGCTTCCTGAGCCGATCAGCAGGAGTTTCTCTTCAGTTTGCTATTATCAATAACGAATATAATGTAAGAATTAAGAATATCAAAATTGAAATTATCTTTCATTTGAAAAAAAAAAAAAAAGATTTAAAGTATTCAACAATACAGATATATCTTATTTTGTAAAAACAACAGTTTGGATAATGAACATAGTTTCACACAGTTTAGATTACAAACAGTATATTTTGAGCAAGGTTTTAGTTTGAGGACTTTAGATTATTGGGAGCCACTGCTGCCTTAAATAATCCACATCAGGTCTGCCTCCAAAACATCAGTCACGTCCGTCAGTTCATCACAACAGATGTTTTAGTGACTGCTGAGACTGTCAGATGAACTCGATCACTTTTTAAGCACACTGAGGGAACGCACACCGTGCCAGAAAAAAAAAAAAAAAGCTATACCCGAACATGACGGGAAGTTAAGCTGGAAAACTTTTGTAAGCTAATGATTTATTTATCCTCTTTTGGTGCAGTTTTGGAACAAAGGGTAAGATACCATCCAGCTGGCACAGGCTGTGAATCTCATTCTGTACAGGAGCGATCTATTCACTCAGGAAAACACAGCAGCATATGTTTTGAAAACTAATATGTTTCTTTTGAAAGTTTACTCATTCCAGACTGGTTGTCACTGTCATTGCTGAGTCTGTTATTACTAATCGCTTTAATGAACCTCTTGTCACTAAATTAATTGCTGGTAATGAGACCATACGTTTTGTGCTGTCTGAAACGAAAGTTCTGAACAAAATAGTTTTTTTTAGGTTATTTAGATGTTTTGTGATTTAAAAAAAAAAATGTACAAAGCATGTTTTGGTTAGTCAAATTAGGCCATTCTTTACATTAAAATACATACATACAGTATATATATTTATTTATTTATTTTTTTTTTTTGTCAACACTGAATCTGAATATTCCTGGCAGAAATAAAAGCACAAAATATTAATTTAAATGAAACAACACTACCTGTCTACAGCAAATCTGAACTGTCAACTGTAAAGTATAAAAAGAACAGAAAGAAAGGGCTATATTCATGGAGCTTCATCCCAAGTGCTTTAACTATGCATTCATATCGACCTTGTGCATTTATCGAGCCAGTCTGCACTGACATCCATACAAGTGAAAGGGAAGCCAGCTCATGACAAAGTGGAAACAAGTGCACAAACATTCAGCTAAAAGCAAGGCTTTTTAAGGAGTTGGATATTGATAAATAAAACTGATTACCATGTGAAAGAATAAAGTTCCTGACTCAGCCTTCAGCAAACTGAGAAGTATACCACATTCAAAGAGTCTTTTGATCAATGTTAACAAGATTCTCCTCATGTTTTAACATAATGAGGCAGTTTTTTTTTTTGTTTTTGTTTTTTAATATTTTTTTTTATTGTTTTGTTGTTGTAAATAAACATACTCTGCCACTTTACAAAGTATCCACAAAATATGAAATACAGAGTCGGCATGCTCCCAGTTAAGAGAGTTGTTAACATAATAGTTTTTTTTTTTCAATACTTTGTTTGATCCAGCACTTTCTTCCACTGCTATACTCAAATTAATTCAAAACCTCAGGCTGTTCAGAGCAGTTGGATTTTTGAGGACATTACATTGATCGATACACATTTGGATCGTAATGCCCAGGTGAGTCTTGAGGCTGATTCTTAGTCTCTCCGGCAAAGTAAGAGCTCGCTGTCCAACGTGTCTTAAAAACTAAATATATAAATAAATTGCGTAAGGGTTCGTCCTCATGTTGTCTGAAATTGTTGCACATTGTTAAACAAAGCTGAAATCCAAAGACAACTGTACAAGTTGAATGATACAACTAAAAAACATTTCAGCTATTGTGAGTACTTGTAATACACTAAAATGAGGAATAGCTGGATCAGATATACTAATCTGGCAAAAGAAAAATCCAAAAATGAGAAATTATGAAAAAATTACACATTTTTGAATGAGCTCCTGAGTGTAAACTGGTCTTTGTTTTCTTGACAGATCTTCATTTTCTTTGTTTGTCCATTAATTAATGAAGGCATCAGTAAACTACCTACTGTCTGACATATGCTTAATATTTTTAGTGTTCTATTCAGACAAGTGACTCTACAACACAATGAGGCCCCGTGTTTCCAGAACATTTATTTCTGGGTCTTCGTTTCCTATTTGGTGGCACTGCATTTCCGCACAGCGCTATTTTGGCTTCATATTTACATAGAACGTAATCCTGTAGAACAATGACTCTATTATTTACTTTCTGTTGTTGTTTTAATCAGCCCTCACCTGTGGAACTCATTCTTTGAGTTCTTTGAAACTCTTTTGGTTTAGTGTGCAGTGCATAGTACACGCTAAAGCTTCTATAATGAACATTTTAACAAAGTGGAGACAAACACATATAAGCTTGCTGTCAGAAAGGTGTGTACAAGTAAATGATGAATAAACATTTTTTAATTAAATAGTATGCTTTTAGATGTTTTTTAGATGTCATTCTGTGAATGCAAATAAAGGTGCATGACAAATGCAAATTGTCACACTTTGTTTTATTTACATTGAATACATCTCCATAACTGTTCTGAACTCAAGGATGTAAATTACTCAAATCAACAAAATGCCAAACGATACATAAATTAACTTCTCCATCTATAATTGCAGTATTTGCAAGCTGACAGGCAGAGTATCTCTTCGTTTTATGAAGAAAAACAAATCAAACACCCGGGGGAGGCTGATTTCTTTGTGCAGACTCCCAAGAAAACCTCAAACAACCTTGTGTACACTTGTGAACTCCAACTGTACTGATTGTGAAATGAGCTGTCAACATCGCAACGGTTTTGTTTTTAGAGCTCTGGCCAGAATATGTCTGTGCGTGATGACTCGACATGCAAAGAATTGAGAGAGGAAATAAAACATCTGAATGAAAGACGCGTCACAAGATAGACGGCAAAACACCGCAAGATTGATGGTTAACTTGAATATGGGATAACACAGCTGCAACAGGAATCTGTTTTGCCGCTGATCAGAAAAGCAGAGCTGTTCGACTGAAATGACAGTATAGGCCGCACAATGAGGCTTTCGAAAAAAAAAAAAAAAAAAAAAACCCACGGGAACGTGCTTTGAGCTTAATGCAGAGGGTATCCGAGGAGAGCTTCTGCATGAGTGCGTTCGAAGTCCGTGTTGGTTTGCATCCAGGAAGAGGTAAGTTCATGCACAGCTTCTTCCTATCAGCACTAAATTGCAAGATTCATAATGATGTAAAGGACACGAAAATTCTATTTGTTTGCCGTGAACCTTTCCCGCACTGTTGCATTGAATAGAGTGACCCTGTGAGGTATGCATGAGAGCAGAAGGTGTTTTAGAGAGGACTTTTTTTTTTTTTACAGATTGCACTATGAATGCATGTGAATCTACCGGAAATGACTTGTGGCAGAGCAGCCACACTTCAGCAGGATAATGAACCAAGGCACTGTCACATTCGCAGCAAGAGATTCTTCAGATGAAAAGATGAAAACTGCTACCGGTACCTCTTCTGTCTTGATTCCAGCAGAGCACCTTGAGCACGCTTGAAAATAAAGCCATCATAACCCTTCCGGCAAAAAAAAAAAAAAAAAAAAAAAAAAAAAAAAAACAAACTACT
>OMNM01012971.1:3621-14244 GCA_900302745.1 Parablennius parvicornis | reverse complement strand
TCATTATTAAAACAGATAAAAAAAAAAAAAAAAAAATAGTGACAGGTCTGAGCAGATATTCAAAATGTGAAACTTGGTTGACACTTCATGGTTTGTATTTCAAAGCTCCAATTCACAGCAGGTGTGAAACAAACACGTTTGATGGAAGAATTATGTCGCCTGTCCTTTCAGAAGATAGACAAAAAAGACAGCTCTTCAAAAACTCATTTTTTTTTATGGAGAATTGAAGAGAATAAAAAATGTTCTCTCCCCACAATATGACACACACACGCACACACACACACACACACCTCCTCTGGCGACATCAACATTGTACATGTAATGTATAGGCCTCCCTTGACTGCACACATCAATTTACCAGACAGCCTGTACGTCTTGACTTTCATATTGAAAATCAAAACGTGCTTTTTCATTAAAGCTCGTGACAGAACCGAATACAGCACCTTGAGCAATTCATCAGCTCCGTGTCACACGGCTCCACTACAAAAACGAAGGACACTTGAGTCCGGCACTGTGCCGCATGTAAATATCCATATCAGCACATGTTCTCGTGTCAACAAATGAAGTGTAAAAGACATGAAATGCATTATATGAAGTCAGTCTGCTAGCAGTTGTGGGATGGAAACACAATTCGTTGTTCATGTTTTCTTGGTGTGCACAAATGTTTCTCTATCAAACACCTCATAAATGAAAGACGAAGAAAAAAGGCGAGCGTCAGGCTTGGTGTATGATGTTAGAGTAGAAAACGAGGGTGTCACTTTCTCTTCATGAAAGTTGGCAGCCCTGTTTTACTTAGATTTTATAATACGTTTGTTTGATTGGTTCTGTCTGGTCTGTTGTAGCTTTAATCAATTTGCTCCATTACAAGGGTTTGGTTGTTTTGGATAACATCACAGCTCTGGTAAGTGACATTAGGTTATATGATGTGGAGAAAATTGATTAACAAAAGTGGGAAAACTGTCAAAAGCCTTCACTTTCACATGTGTTCATTAAACGGGAATTTGAGTTTGGAGAAAGGTTATGGCATAGAAGAGAAAACTATGATGCCGCACCAGGTCTGACTTAACAGTCTGCTTCACTATCAGTACGTCCTCGACGTTTCTCCCTGAATTGACACAAATGAAGGGACGAGTGTGTTGGTCCCCTTCTAAATAATGTATTTTAAACTCAGACTCTGCTTATCCAAACCAAGATTTGATCAGGTACACGCTTTCCCAACATGTTGCATACTTCATCAGTGATTATCTCTCGAGAATGTAAGACATCATCGTATCTGTGTTCGCTGTGCCTGTCAAACTGTGACCCTGCAACTATTGAGCAAGCATCAGCTCACTTTTCACATTTTTGGCATTATAAGAATAATACTTAAGATTCTAAACATAAGAATCTTTGGTATTTTTTTTCCTTTTAATGATATTTACAAAGAAATATTTTACACTCAGTACATTTCAATGCTGGACGGGTCTTCCTGAAATACATGAAAAGCCTATTCTCAGGAACCTGAGTATACTCAGTACAAAAAAAAAAAAAAAAAGTTAACAAGGTCACCCACTCCTGCTGTTACCATCTGTGAACTTCTGCTTGAATCCGATCAGTGCTAAAATTTTACAACTGGCAGCCCATCATTAATGCTTTTATTTCTCCTCATTTGGATGAGTGTTATATTATTTCACCAGGTGTTCATCAAAACTCCATAAATCAATCCAAATTATACAAAATGCAGCAGCACAGTTTCTTGCTAAAAAAACGAAGGGGAAGAGAACAGGGTAATGTGCATCTAAGGGTCCTTTATTCACTTTTTATGATTCTAAGATTTTGCTCATTACGTGTTAAGCTCTCCGGCCTCAGCCTGTACCACCTGGTCATAACCTGAGACCGTAATGCAGAAACCTGCTAATAGTCCCCCACAACAAGATTACGGCTGAAGGAGACTATGATTTTGCTATGATCTTGCTCTGAGCTGTGAGAGGATTTGGCTCAGGAGCTCCAGCACGCATCATGAATATATTAGTTTATATTTCTCTTACTTCTATTATTTACAGTGTATTTTATTTGCTGACACATTGGGGGCTTCATTCACTTGCAAATCAGTAAAAGAAGGGAAAAAGTCAGGCCTAAATAATAGGACAGTATTTCACAGACCACTGTGAAATATATTATTAAAAACTTCAAGAAACACAATTTGGAAAACTCTAAACTGCTGCGCGTATGTGCAATAATCTCAATATATATTGACTCTTGCTGGCTACAAAAAGATTTTGGCAGCTGCATGTTGGAACTTATAGACAATAAACTTTCACAGGTGCCAAATTGCTGTCATATCCTGAGTGCGCTGATCCACTGTGCCCTGCGGCAAACTTTAAACACTGGGAATGACAAAATGTCGAAGCACCCGGCGCATCACAGGTTGCTGTTTATGGGACTGTGTAATCACTGGCAGTTTCCTTGGTGACCCCGGCCGGTCTGCTATTAAATGCATATCTGGGGGATACGACATAAGTATGACAACTGGAACAATGAAAGAGGATGTTCTACTCTGATGAGTCACATTTTCCTTATAAACATGCAAATGCATAATTTACACTCGGTAGAAATGATAGCAAAATCCGCTATGGGTGGTACCTATACCCTGACCATAGTGGCTTTTTTGGATGATGGTACTCATCCTGTTGACAAAAGAAAGCTATTTAATGATGAAAGTTTGAGATATCAACTTAAACTCGAGATTCTTTCATATCTAGTTCTAACGGAACATCTGCAGAATGTGCAGGAAAATCCAATCCCATACGTGTGACCTTAAAGGGTGTCGATCATCTGCCGCTGTATTTATGAGCAGATACATTGAATAAGAATGAGCTGCACGTGTCTAGAAGGAGGACAACACTTGATAAGGCAGGTGCTTAATGTGTCATATTATGGTTGATTTGTAGACAGTCGAATGAAAATTGATTGTCTGCCCTCTGAAATGTTTCCCTGAATCAGTGATGACGTGATCTGATCTCGGTCGAATACAGCAGTACAGACAGAGGCCGGAGCCAGTTCAAGCACAATACTACAGCGACATCATCCCCATAACACACGGCACGTCCTCGCCACACCTCTCTTATTTCACTCCAAAATCAGCCCAGGACCCAGGCTCATGTTCCTAATGAAGTTCCAGACAGATGGTGGATGTCATTCGCCGCGTTCACTTTATGCCACCAAACGGGCCGTCTACATCTGGCCCGGCTCTGAGCACCGTCGGCAGCAGCTGTGGTGGTGTGTATACCTGTCAGTCAGACGCAACTGCAACATAAGAGCATCATTTAGCCTCACAGTGTATTTTAAACGTCCCGCCGGGATAATAAAGACATGATTGTTGTTGTAAGTGGGAGGTCAGAACAGGACTAGGGAGGTTGCTGCCACTAGAGATGGTTTGTGTTGATTTTAGGGATGTGACAGAAGGCCAGGGAGACATTAACTGAGCTTGGCAAATATATTGAACTGTTTTCTCAACAGAAAAGTGCCTAATGAGGCTGGTAAACCTTCAGTGGACTTATAGGGGTTTGATCCATTGTAAACCTTGTCCCACACTTTAAAAAGACACTGTTTACAGGTAAAGTTGTTAATAACACAGCGGGTGTTGCAGTAAGAAAAGACTCTGTTTTCTTTTCTGTTCGGGTTAACACTAATACAGCTGTTTTGTCTGCTCTTTGAGCTCTCTGTCACATTCGAAGTCATGTTGCACAAGGAGATCAATTTATTATTATAAACTTTGAGTGAATTTGTCACAACCAATAACCAACCAATGGTTGACAATATTCACATTCAACATGCAAGCATGAACTAAAAAAGCTGTGATTTCACCTTTATGCACGGGCAAACGGAAATGAGATTAATATCAATCGAATAAGTGCAAATTCTCACAAGAAGTAGCTTTCATGTAAAGAACCCTGCGGCAGTGGGATAATTGTGAAAGGGCAATAAAAAAAAAAAAAAAAGGAATTCTCAGCATCTGCCGGACGACACTGTGTTTCATAAAATCGCTGGTTCCCAAATTGATTTGCCATTTACAGTTGACATTTTAACTTCAGAGCAATTACCCCAGTGTTTTTTGTCTTTTGCCAGCAACACAATGTAAGTGTGATCACTCTGATTTCTCTTTTTCACTGCACAGTAAAAGCATGCCGTCAATAATTTCTTGCATGCATGGGACAAATGGCGTTCCCGGTGTTTTTAATGACCATTTTGGAGAATGGTGTCAGTGTGAAGTACATTGACATTCTGTAAATTGATCAGCCATAAGAGTGTGAACAATTGAATCTCCAACTGCTGTTTGGCTTCCAGCTTTCTTCCCGTTCTTACTGCAATCCACAGTTTCTTTTAGTCCATATGTCCACAATCTCTGTATCTTTCTTTTCACAAGTGGATTCCCCGAACCCCTTGCTGCCATACAAGTGATGGGGCTCCAGTATCTTTAACGCCGCAGCAGGACTCCTTGGAGGGATTTTCTCATGGTGGCGATGGTACCAGTTGTAAACTGTGCTTCTCTGCTCATCCAATCAAAAGGCTGCACCTGGCACATCATTACCTCTTCCTCTTTGTCTCTGTTCTCCCTTGTTGACGAACCACAAGAAGTCTAAATGAATCGTTGGGGCCTGCAACACTGCTGATAATGTTGGGCTATAGTGAAAAATAAATTTAAAAAATCCTCCATGAATAAAAGGTAATTGTAAGAATAGTGGCATCTGTAAGGAAATTAGCATTCAAATTAGCACATTGAACGGGAATGTTCTTTGACATGGAGCTGTATGGGCTCGGAGCTTTGTGTAACCAAACTCTCAGTTGTTGTTGTTGTTGTTGGGCTTGATATTCGGTCATCTTATCAACACTTTATTCCAGTTACTATGAACGTCACTCTGGGTGTTTGAGAAGGAGCAGCGACTTTGTGACTTTCTGAACAGCATGGCGCACCGCTCAACACAATCGACAATGAAGAAAACAATATAGGAGTCAGAAAAAAAAAAGACATGGCTGCCAGTATGACTTTTCTTTTTCTCCAAGATGGTTTTATTCATACAGTGCCAGTGGCACTTTTCATTCAAATAGGATATATAGATTAGGAAAAAAAAAAAAAAACAAACAAAAACATAGGAAACAGTGAAGAGGGAAAAACTCATTTTTACCAGGAAGAAACTTACAGCTGAAGCGGACTCACAGGTGGCAGCTTTCTGCTCAGACCCGTCGGGTTTAGAACAGAGAGCAACAAACAAACTGACGTCAGACAGCAAGCAATAACCCGCTTATGTCACGGGGAAACTGAGAAACCAACATGCAATTCTTATTTCACAGTGTAATGGTGGCAGATAGTATCCCTATAAAATGTATTGTGTTGTTTCAGGTAATAAACAGCCAAACAATAATTACAATATTACATTCTCTTGACCCCTTTAATAAGCTTTGGGACTGCCGTGCGTAATGGTCTTGTAATTGTATTGCATGCAGAAAACACTTTTGTGGCTATATATTGATCACATTTTTTTTTTCTCCTGAGAATATTACTTTAGAACTCACTCTTGTGGATAGGGAAACTGTTCACACATTCCCGTGTGCTTATATAATCTAATAAAGGTGTGTTTTTTTTTTATACCCATTCATGTTACTGAACTGTTGACAATTAATCCAATTGTTTGTAAAATGCACTTCTAGTTTTTATTTTGCAAAATCTCAGTGTTTTTATAATGTCATATAGTTCAAAAATGAGCTCCCAATTTTCATGACATTGAAAAAAGAAATAAAAATCTTCCAACATAGGATACCTTTTCTGAAATAAACGTTTACTTCCAATGTCAGAATGTCCTGGTCGTGTCCTGCGACTGAACATCTTGTGCTCGTGGTGCAATATGTTCGACTTGGACAGCCTCCAGAGGTAAGTGATTCTTGTTGCTGGAATATTTTGTGCTGGCACACCTTTTCTCATTATGTTATTTCATCACTGCATAAGCAACGTGTAATCCAGTTTGTCACAGTGCAGATGCCATCATTTACATCACAGAGGACACAGCTCAGAATAGTGCCACCACTCAGAGGCACTGCAATAACTACCCCACTCCATACGAAACTGGAATTTACTATTAGCTCCTACATTATACAGGAGGAGCATGTTCCTTCAATGTGAGAACAGAACAGAGGCAGCCGTTTATATTTATTTAAATGTATAGATATGTCACCGTATCAGTTCTTCTCTTTAATGTTCTTCATGTTAAGTGAGGCCATTTTGTTTTCTCCATGATGAGCAGCAAGTTACTCCAACTCAACAGAAATTCCTCACTTGACACACCAGATTGTTTGGTTCCACATTACACTTATTTGAAAATCAAAATCTTGATGCCTGATTAACGCAAAGGAGATCATAAGATGCCGGTTTCATCTGTTGTACTTTTCCTATGAAAAGAAAAGCAAGAGCATTGTGGGTTTTTTTATTGGTGTTTAGTGTTTTGAAAAATGAGAACGAAAGACATTTGTTGAAAGAACAAATTTGAATTTCTCCTCATGTAGATGATGCTTCCCATTCCTCCCTTCTGATTTCAGTCTTGCACCTTGTCCGACTTCTCGCTGCTTAGAATGGACCGATCTGATCAAGATTACTTGCTGACGTAACCTTCATGGACGATGATTGATCTCTCAACCTCAAAGCAGTTCACCACCACTTCACCACTGTTTCATGTTTAAATGGCAGCGGCTGGTTTGGCTTGTGAAGGTGTAATGAATAATAGTGTGTCACTGTCTGGTAGATACTGTTGATAGATACTAAACAGCTTCTTAGAATATAGAAGGAAACCCTACCCATACTCAACAGCTATATTCTCTTTTCGGACATGGGATCTTCCATAAGCACAGCTTATACACATGAAATGTAGGAGCTGCTGAAACTGCCATGTTGAGTTTATATCCATGTCTTTTGAGTATCGAGAGAGAAATAATTTTGTACACTGGGTCGCTCACTTACAGAGAAGTGATTGACATTTATGAATAAACACAAACACTGAATTTTACCTCATAAATCCAACAAGCTACATTTTCAAATACTGAAGATTAACTAAAGAAAGCTCTCTGAATGAATGGTCCATGCAAGAAAAAAAAAAATTCAGTCTTGAAGAAACTTACAATTACTACAAATTATAGATAAATGAAGAACTGTTGCTACACAATTCATGCTAAAACAGATGAAAATGTGTGAGCCACAAAGCTAAAATGTTTTTATGTTTCTTGAAGTAATCATTGACGTCCACGATGCAGTCTGCAAGTTGCAGTCTGCAGTCTGTTGGACTCTGATCCATAACTGAGGGACAGGTGAGGGAAGCACTTTTATTCAACTCATGGTCAGAGAGTCAATAGGTTATAAAAGGGGATCCGTCAACCAAGAAGCAGGGTCCTAATGGGCAATCTAGAGCGATCACCAGACTTCACAGACTGAAGCAGAACCAGAATTGACGAAAGATGGACAAAACCAGACGACAGTACAGAAATAGTGACATGATCAATGATGAACAAGGTCTGGTAGAATTCCTTTTCAAATAGGACATTACATCACAGGAACACTATTTTTGTTTATGTAGTTGTTAGTTTCTTTATTAATAACAATGTAAAAGTAAAATCATGGCTCTGTTGGTAAGTTCATGGGTTCTGAATGTTGCTTCTTTTTGAATAGTTATGTGAAGCTCGCGACATGTATTTAAGATAAATGCACGTTTAGTTACTCATTCTGGTCTTATATCAAAGGCACAAAAGCACATGTCCATTTATAGTGTAATTTTTCTGGAAAGCGTGCGGAGTGAGATACTGTCCGAATATTTTGTACGATAGGAAGTAAAATGGTGAGCTCTTTTAAATTGTCCAGGTTGAAGAGCCTTAATTCTTGTCCCTATTAGCTAGGTCTAGGTGACATGATGTTTCTGTGGTGTGATTCCGTCTTGTCCCTGTCGCATTTTGAACACTCATGGAGCACGAACGCTGGATTATGGCTTGAATGCAGTAGCCTTTATTTCTGTATTTATGTTCATGTTGACGGCCGTACAACCGCAGCCCTGCTCCTGGCAGCCCCATCTGTTTACACTGAAATTGACCTTTGATTATATCCATTAATACGAGCACATGTGATATAATTGCCTTAGATGAAGAGAGACAGCTGGACACAACACGGTTGTGGATAGTGGAGGATCTCGTGACTGCGATATTGCTCGTACATTGTCGGCATGTTTGTTTAATGTGGTTTGTGCTGAAAAGACACACAGATTGTGTGTGAAGGAGGCATGTTGTTAAAGTCCCATAACACACCCATTTCACACGCGCTCTAATCTCTTAACATAGATGTCAGGGATCGAATATGTTCATTTCCAAGGCATGACTTTTTTATGGCTGTAATATACTCGTGTAACGATTGTCTTGTCAGCGTAGATCAGCCGGGCCCGTACACCACGCTGAATTCAACGCTGGCCACCTCACATGAGAGCATATACACAAACAAACAAACAAAAAAAAAAAAAAAACAGTCCTGCGGTATTTTCAACTCTCAAGGACACCAGAGTGTTCCGGCCCTGCAGCTTTCGGCATGGTCGGCATCTTTTGCACTCTAAGCAGAAGCACCAATACGCTGTTCCCTACATCCCTCCTGTGAGCTGACCCACACACACACCCATTAATTGAAAATACAGCCATTTGAGAAAAGTCAACCATCAGTTTCATCGATGTAACTCTGTTTTGGACTCTTAAAAACCAGTGTCTGTTTCAATGTACTTTTGGCCAATACGATTCCTCTATTGAAGCCAAAAGGAATAACATTATAGTAAAGTTGACGTGACAGATGAATAGGTTGGTCTCAGTGTGCCTCTGCAGCTCCGCGGTCGGACGACTTTGCAGACGATGTAATTGACAGGGAGTAGTGTTATAGGAAGAGCTACAAACTTTTAAATCTTCTCAGAATGATGCACACAGTTTTGTGCTTAAACAACAGAGGATAATTTATAGAGGAGCGTCCATAGGAAACACAGGCTTTGTGGAATCTACGGGACTGACGGTTAAATCCATCACTTTTGATTTTCTGTCTTTGGCACCCTCTAAAACTGATGATGCGACATATTCCATAATGTCTTACATTCTCTTCTTGAACATTAAATATTTTTTTTTTAATAGTTTGAGCTGTTTTAGTGCTTTTATGTATTAATTTTATCTGTATTATTTTTTGTCTGTAGTGCTGTGAAGCACCTTGTGATTCACGTCTGGTAAAGGTGCTGTACAAATTCCATACTGTTCCATTCTATTCTATTCTATTCTATTCTATTCTATTCTATTCTATTCTATTCTATTATATCCTATTCTATTTTATATTTGTTGATTTTGAAGCAAGAACTGGCATTCAAATAACTCATAAGATAGTACAAACAGACTCAGGATGAAAGAACCACACTGCCCTCAAGTGAAGTCAGTTCTGGAGGTTGGTGTCATCTAAGCTTATAAAAATGCCTCCAAAGGACACGTCAGGAGAGTTTGCTCGGTGCCGGGCATTTTCTGACAAACATAAAATAATCATATTGTGAAACTGTGAAAAGAGAAAAAAAAAAAAAAAACAATGGGTTGGGATACCCATGAAAGATAAAACAACCTTAAGAGCTTTCTCATTCTTATCTGGGGATATGGGGATTGAAGAAAACTCAGATTTAAAAGATGAAATTTAAGTTTCTTGATATCAAACTGCCACCAAAAGACTAATTAAAATGATCCTGGCTTTCTGGGTCTCTTTAAAGGCTCCAGTCATTTTTAATGTCACGCAGACTTTTTAAACATCAGCTGCTGATAACAATGTCCTCCACTTTCTCGCTTTTATCAGTTAATGGCTTTAAAACTTCAGATTAACCAATATTTAACTGAAAATGTGCTCTAAAGGTCACACACCTCTGAAGAGTTCCCACAAATGTGATAGCAGAACATCCCTGAGTTTGATTATACGTGGTGTGTTGAGCAAATGTTTATTGTATCGATGCTGATACATTTCTAAGGGGTCATTCGATTTAAAGTGTTTGCTGGAACAGAAGAGACTCTGATTCTTGTGAAGGCTTTTTCTGATGCTTTCTTGCCTCTTTGTAAGCTGCTGCCAGCTCCTGCTCACTTAACGTCTCCTTACCTCATACATCCCATAACTCTTACCGTACAGACGCATTACAATAGGCCGTAACTGTTTTGAAAGCAGTTGTAGGGATAGTATTGGATCACATCAGTCTGGAACAAAAAGAAAACATCATTAAAAAAAAACAAAAAAACTTTGGAATATGTTACAGAGGCAATCGGATCGTCATATCAAAAAGCTATTGCATTGCCAAATAAACATCATGCAATTGACAGTTTACAAAGTTTATACAGAAAGAACATTGTCATGGTGTTGGGATTCATCTGTTTTCTTGATATTGGTGCCTGTTTGAATAATTGTATTTAAATCAAATGGCAAAGTACATTTTAGAATTTAAAGTTTACTTTGTTTTCTTGTAATCAATGATTGCGATACAACTCTGAATAACAGACCATAACCATTGCAGGTTTTAATGTAGAAGAAGAAAAAAAAAAATTATATATATATATATATTGTTATAT